>OX418217.1:23254187-23283577 GCA_948455865.1 Conomelus anceps
ATAGAAAATAGTTATTTGGGTAACTAGTGCGCAAAGTAGCTCTTTGCTGCACGAGAGAAATGCATTACGCACGAGCTGGAGGCGAATAAGGAAATTTTCTCGAGTGCTGTAAAGATACTTTCAGCACAAGTTACACATTAAATTTGTCCTACAGTTGGTACACCTGGAGTACGACAAAAAAATCTGCTGGAGTGCGGCAAAGTAAAATAGTGCGAGAAATAGTGCTATAATGAGTGCATAAATGACCACTTGATTGGGTAACTGTAGGAAATGGTTATTAAATTTTTCAGAAGTGTAGGAATCAGCTGTTTTGAGTTCTATAATGAGTTGCTAGTTAACAATTGTATAGAACTTTTCGTCATACTTGTAGGTTATGGACAGTTTACCAGTCAAGCAATCAATGTGGTAAACAGCTGTTTACAGAAATGAAAAACAGCTGATGTAATTTGATGATCATTACCGTACACTGTGTGGTAAAAATCATCAAATGATTATTACCGCACTCTATGGGTGGTTGTGGCTACCACTTCACTGAAAAACCATTTGGTCGAAAGCTAGATCAGCTGATCTAGAACCATTATTGCCACATTTCACCTTGAGTTGCTGTGATTTGGTGTGTTGAGGTTATGTTTGTATAACAATGATTTATAGTTTCTTATTTGAACTTATCTGCTATTTTAGACTTGTATGACGAAAAATATCGTACGTAACTCGTCCGGGAAGATGTTTACCATACTCGTATGATAATACCGCACTCGACTTCGTCTCGTGCGTTAACTTATCATACTCGTATGTTAAACACCATTTCCCGCACTTGTAACGTAATATACTATTATAGAATTTGTTAGTTAATGCTTTGTTAGTTAACTGTATAGGAAAATAGTTATTTTCTAACAAAGCAAATATTTATGCACTCATTATAGTGCACCAAAAAGCTGATTCCTGCACTCTTTTACTTTGCCACACCCAAGCTGACTTTGCCTCTCACTTTACTTTGTCACACACCAGTTGTGCCAAGTGTAGGAAAAATTTAATATTTAACATGAGCTGAAAGTATATTTGCTACACTCTAGAAACTATTCCACACTCGCCTTCAGCTGGTGCATAATGCATTTCTCAAAGAGCTACTGTGCTACTGAGCACAATAGTTATTTGTGTAACTAGTGCACAAAGTAGCATCTTGCTACATGTGAAAGGCATTATGTTGAGCCGTGGGCGAATGTGGATTGGTTTCTCGAGTGCAGTTTAGATACTCTCAGCATGAGTTACACATTTAATTTTTCCTACAGTTGGCACACCTGGAGTGCGACAAAGTAAAGTGAGTGCGGCAAAGTCAGCTGGAGTGTGGAAAAATTTCACAAATTGTGGAAAATTTTTGATTCTTTACACCCCAGGAGTGTAGGAATCGGCTGTTTTGCGTTCTGTAATGAGTTGTTAGTCAACAACTGTATAGAATTTGTTAGTTATTAATTTTGTTTAATTACATAATATGCACTAACATTTATCATTTAGCATAACATTTAAACAACTAACTTCATTTTTTTTAAATATTTCAACTATATATTATATAGCACTAAAAAAACAATAATATTAACAGACTCATATACCTCAACACATAGTTTTTTATAGTGGGGTTTCTAAAGGTGAATTACTGATATAAAATATTCTGTATTTATGAAGTTTAACTAAAAGGATTTTTGTAATTATTATGTTATTGATTGAATAAATTTTGATTTCTTCTTCTTCTTTTGGTTCCTATCCGTTCCGGATGTTGGCAACCATTCTGGCTATGATGACCTTGTTGACTGCCGCCCTGAACAGCTGTGCTGTGCTCATTCCATACCATGTCCTCAGGTTCCTAAGCCACGATATTCTCAAAATTTTGATTTAATTTGAGTTAATGTTTTGTTAGTTTACTGTAGGGGAAAATCGTTATTATATCATGAAAATGTTATATAGAATTATTTTAACTTTCACGGACAAATATCAAGGTTACTATTAAATCAAGCTAGTCATGAATCGCGACGGGATTTTGGTCGGAATGGACCCGGCTTTACGCGAGAGTGGACTCTTGCTGTCTTGCTGGATGTTTTAAGCTCTATTGACAAAACGGAGAGAGCTCTCTGTTTCAAGTCGATTGTTTAAATTTTTCAGTCTGTCTGTTTGTAACGCATTTACGGCTAAACACATGAATCAAATTCTATTGCTACCAGTACAATATGGCCGAACATAGACGGATCAAGGCGGACACGATAGTGTACTGGGTCAGTTCGTGTAGGTCCGTGGTAGTCCGATCCGCCATGATCCGTGTAAAGCAGGAAACCCACTGGCCCGGCACCGGCGGCGCCCGGCGGCGCCCGGCGGCGCCCGGCGGCGACCGGCGGCGCCCGGCGGCGACCGGCGGCGACCGGCGGCGACCGATGCTTACCGGCAACATTGCTTTGCGTTGTTTTCATTGAACAGCAACCCACTATATGTGTCCGTCATCGGCGGCGGCCGGCGGCGACAGAAGCCTTCCGTCACCGGCGGCGGCCGGCGGCGGCAGAAGCTCTTGGGGGCATTCTTGCCGGGCAGCCTGTCCGGCAATTCTCTAGTCGATGCCAGTATCGCAAGTGTTCTGCGTGAACGGTACAATGAGTTCTTTATGTGTCGCAGTGTGTGTTGAAGAAGAAAAGAGTCAGAAACGAAGGAAGCAGTTAATAAAAATTAAAATTAATTAAAAATAAAATAATAAAATAAAATCGTCAGATAAGGAGTTATTTGTGATAGTCGCGGTGTGTGCTGAAGAAGAAAAGAGACAGAAACTGAGAAAGCAATTTATAAAAATAATAATTAATTAAAAACAAAATTGAATTAAAAATAAAATTGAAATAAATTAAAAATAAAAATGAAAATTTATTTTTATAATTAAAAATTGAAATAAAAATTAGTTAAAAATAAAAATAAATTAAATTAAAATAAAAAAATTTTTATTAAAAATAAAATTTATTTCATTAATTATTGATTAATAAAAATAATGTCATGTTACTATTTCAATTTAATTTGAACCAATAACAAAAATAATCCATGACATCGAAATTCTGTCACTGGATCGCCTTTTGTGACTTCATGCCACCTGTCATGCCTGCTATCTCGTCCAGAACTCAATAACTTTTATTACGGTACATCACAAAATCATGTTTTAATTTGTTATTGGTTCAGGTAAGTATTGATTAGTAAGATTTGAGATCAATGTGACTTATTTATCTGCAGTATTTTCAAAACAGCTATTTAATAATTTAATCGTCACTATTTTACTTACTAATCAATACTTAACTGAACCAATAACAAATAAAACATGATTTTGTGATGTGATAAAATTTATTGAGTTCTGGATGAGATAACTGGCGATTAAAAGGTGACATGAAGTCACAAAAGGCGATCCAGCGAAAGAATTTCGATCTCATTGAAAATTGTTGTTATTGGCTCAAATTAAATTGAAAAAGTAACATGAAATTATTTTTATTAATTGATAATTAATTTTATTTATTTTTATTTCATTTTTTTTTAATTTTTATTATATTTTTATTTTATTTTATTTAATTTTATTTTTATTCTATTTTTATTTTTATTTTATTTTTATTTGTTATTTTATTCATTTTTCATTTTTTTAACTTATTTTTATTCTATTCTATTTCTATTTTATTTTTATTTTATCTTTATCTTATTTTTAATTTGATTTTTATTTTATTTAATTTTTATTTTATTTATTTTATTTTTATTTTATTTTATTTTATTTCATTTCATTTCATTTTATTTCATTTCAATTTTATTTTTATTTTATTTTTATTTTTATTTCATTTTCATTTTATTTTTATTTTTTTTTTCATTTGTTATTTTATTTCTTTTTTTATTTTATTTTTATTCTATTCTAGTTCTATTTTATTTTTATTTTATCTTTATCATATTTTTAATTTAATTTTATTTTTATTTAATTTATTTTATTTTATTTTATTTTGGTATTTTATTTTTAATTAATTTTTATTTTTATTAACTGCTTCTTTCGTTTCTGACTCTTTTCTTCTTGAACACACACTGCGACACATAAATAACTCATTGTACCGTTCACGCAGAACACTTGCGATACTGGCATCGACTAGAGAAATGCCGGACAGGCTGCCCGGCAAGAATGCCCCCAAGAGCTTCTGCCGCCGCCGGCCGCCGCCGGTGACGGACAGATATAAAATCAATGAAAACAACGCAAAGCAATGTTGCCGGTAAGCATCGGTCGCCGCCGGGCGCCGCCGGTGCCGGGCCAATGGGTTTCCTGCTTTAGTCTCCATTCGCATTCACTGCTTTGCTTGGCAAACAACCGGTTAACATAACCTCGTGTAATGTAGCCGGTAGCCTATCTGCCGTAGTGTAAAGTAGCGTGATTTCCATTATTCTGTTGTTTAATAAAACTTATAATAGTTTATAACTGATTTCTAATATTTAAAGTCAGTTAAATAGCTGCTGCTATTTAGAAAAAGAGTTTATTATAACTATACAATACAATTATATTAACGACATAACAAATATTCCATGAATCATCAATTAATAGACAAATTCAAAAGTAGGCTATACTGTACGTTTGTGGTTTTTGGTCGTAATTTTTTTCTTAAAGTTTCTTGGTTTGGCAACTACTAAGCTATTAAAATACTATCTATATTACTGTGATAAATTTTCTTCCAGGAATTATTTTGTGAAATATGGGCTTTCAAAGTTGACATTTTTGGGGCAACAAATCTTTCCCAAGAGTTGATATAGACTCTTGAAAATTTTTTATAGCTAGAACTTACATCAGGAATTGAAATAACATATTTCTTAATTCAATCTAAAGCTTAGTTTTTTTTTACTTGAAAAATCTAGGGGTTTTCAAAAAATTATTACAAAAAACTAAATTTTTGATTTAAGTAAAAAATACTGTTAGTTATGTCATTCTAATCTCTGATGTAAGTTCTGGCTTTAAAAAAATAATCAATAATTTATATTAACTCGTAGGAATGAATTGTTGCCCCAAAACCCGAAATTTTCAACTTTTATAGCCCATATTTTACAAAATAATTTATGAAAGAAGATTTATCTCACGGCAATGGATAGAATTTCAATAGCTTGATAGTTGCCAAAACCAGGAACTTCGAAAAAAAAATTATTACCAAAATCTTATACTAGTGTACAGCCTGTGTTTGGATCAATTACAAATTATTTTGATTAAGCCTACGTTGTTCTTTTTCTATGTATTTCCTTCACCCACCACCTTCTACGGTTCCAAGGCTTTGTAATTTTCTTCTTGTGATTTGGAATATACTTATATATTTTTGCGATATAAATATTCTTATAATAAGCATAACTGTATAACGAAAATGCCGCAGCAACTTCAACATCAACATCCTTTCTGGTCGATCACTGAATGACGAATGAGTGCAAATGTGTGGTACGAATAGTTGGGCCAATGTGTACTTGGGTGCATTCGACAACATTCGTTGTCGCTAATCATTCACGAACATTGACGGAAAATTTGGCAAAAGATTCGGGCGAATGTGTGGCCCACAGTGTACTGGTAGCATATGAAATTTTGCATGGATCTTCCTTTAAGAAATTCCCAGCGATGTATGGGTGATAATTTTCAAAATTTGCTTGCATTTGATATTTGAAAGAAAAAAATGAAAGAAACTCAGGCCTGCTTCTGTACTAAACATATCATTTCAAAGTGGGCTTCTCCATCATATGCAATATTGGAATCATCTCGTTGAGCCTTCATAAGGAATAGCATATTTGTTTGAGAGAAAAAACTATTTCTAATAACTTAATTAAATATAATAACAAGTGATTACTAAGTAAAAATGATAATTATACAAATGCAATTAATACTGTTCTATAAATTCGACATATGTAAAATCTGATTTGATTTGAGCAATTAGCTGTATTGAACAACACAAGTGCAGGCTGAATGAAAATAGAAACTCAACCTTGGTGATGTGATACAGAATGTATTTTTGTGGGAACCAGACATGAAATATGCAACGCAAATAAAATCAAGGCTTAGGTCTGACGATTGTGTTTAATTTTTCGCTGGTGATTATCTTTGAGTACATCTAGTATGTTCCTCTTTGCAAGCACCCTTAATCTTGGGCGTGAGGTCTACTTTTCACAGAACTACTAGTTATTATGTCATGAAAGTTTTGTATGTAAGATTTTTTTCATACATGGATAAAGATCAAGGTTAGTCTTGAATCAAGCTGGTTTTGTTACGGAGTGATGCTACGGAACGGGGTTACGTTACGAGGTTTTGTTCACAGAGTGTCGGGAGAGGGCCGGGAGTGTACCGGCTTTACACGAGTGTAGACCATGTCCTCCTCTAACAGAGGAGGCCATGGTGTAGACTCTTTCTGTCTTTCTAGACTCAAACAGAAAGATTCTTTTCTACTGTAGCAAGGGATTAGACAGATCTACAAGTTTGCTCTGTCGTAATAAGTGTCTCCGTTTGGACAGCTCTGAGACATGAGGAATCGATTGCTAGAGAGAATCAAGATTGACCAGTATCTTCAATATCCCTTGCAATAGAACATTTGAACAACAATCAACATCAGATCATTGAATTTTTTTAAGGATGAAGCCCACATAGGAATGAGATTGCGCGGGTAATGAGTTGGATGATGGTGATTCATGAGGTCACCCAGTTTTAGGTGGGTTCCGAATCACCAGAAAGTGATCTTACAGTAGAGAACAGAATCTTTTTTGCTGGCCAAACCAATCGGTCACCCTTACAGAAAGGGCCCAGGAGAGCGTTGCTTATCTAATATGATGTACAGAAATCTGCTACGGGTCACGGTTATCACTTCCCCAATTTTAAAACATCTTGCTTCTGTCAAATTACTGAAACTTATTGTGCAACGTCTAGGTTACCATCAGCATACATATACCGTACACCAGTGGGGAATAAAATTCAATTTTCTTCAATTTTAATTCAATTTTTGGGATGGGGGCCAATACCAATAATAACAAGTTTGGCATTCCTTATTTTAGTAGATAAATTGACAAACTCATTAAATTACACCAGATTTGTGAAATATTATTATTTGTAGAAGTTTGAATAGTATTATTGCAAGCAAACTTATTAATTGATAACACAAATGCGTGAAAAATTGTTCTACTAAATCTAGCGATAATTTATTTATTAATGGCATAAGATTCAGGAATAATAATATTAAATAATTTATTAATTTATTATTAAATAATTTACAAATTATGTAAAAGGTTCAAGCAAATTGAATAGTTGACAACAAAAATTTGTGTGTATAAAAAATGTTTTTTTTTTATTTATCTTCATTCTGGGGGTGTGGGCTTCTTGGGCTCTATTTTTATATGCCATTCTGAATCATAAAACCAAAATCAATGAATAGTAATAGAGAGGTAATAGAGAGGAAAAATAAAGTCAAGTGGCGATAAAAGTGAAACAGTCTGAATGTCACCCAACCAAGAAGAAACAAGGAGGATGTTGGGTGCAGAAAAAAAATGGAATAGAATCAGAGTAATGCTGGCATCGTTTATTTAAATTCACAGTCAAGAAATAAAAGTAGATATAAAAGGAGAAATATAAGAACAAGGAAAAGAAAGTGAAGAAGGAAAAGAAAATGAAGAAGAAAAAGACGGAGAATAATAAAAGTCGAAGTAAAAGAAACGTCACATTGTCACGATTTCAGATCGCAGTCGCGCAGTTGGTCTGTTTTGGCGGTAGTTGTTATGATGGGAAAATGAAAAGTGCAATATTATTCTTTTGAGAAAGACATGTGAGAAGTGGTGAAGAAAAGCAACAATAAGAAAAAAGTTGAAAAGAAAAAAATGAAAGAGGAGTAATAAAAGAAAGGGTGATGATGGAGAAAAGAAGAAGAGGAAGAAGAAAAAGGAGGAGGAGAAGGAGAAGAAGGAGAAACAGCAGAAGAAGGAGAATGAGAAGGGTGATGGAGCAGAAGAAGGAGAAGGAGTGTTGGAGGAGGGGGAGGAGGAGGAGGGGTAGGATGAGGAAGAGGAGGAGGAGGGGTAGGAGGAGGAAGAGGAGGAGGAGGGGTAGGATGAGGAAGAGGAGGAGGAGGGGTAGGAGGAGGAAGAGGAGGAGGAGGGGTAGGAGGAGGAAGAGGAGGAGGAGGGGTAGGAGGAGGAAGAGGAGGAGGAGGGGTAGGAGGAGGAAGAAGAGGAGGAGGGGTAGGAGGAGGAAGAAGAGGAGGAGGGGTAGGAGGAGGAAGAAGAGGAGGAGGGGTAGGAGGAGGAAGAAGAGGAGGAGGGGTAGGAGGAGGAAGAAGAGGAGGAGGGGTAGGAGGAGGAAGAAGAGGAGGAGGGGTAGGAGGAGGAAGAAGAGGAGCAGGGGTAGGAGGAGGAAGAAGAGGAGGAGGGGTAGGAGGAGGAAGAAGAGGAGGAGGGGTAGGAGGAGGAAGAAGAGGAGGAGGGGTAGGAGGAGGAAGAAGAGGAGGAGGGGTAGGAGGAGGAAGAAGAGGAGGAGGGGTAGGAGGAGGAAGAAGATGAGGAGGGGTAGGAGGAGGAAGAAGAGGAGGAGGGGTAGGAGGAGGAAGAAGAGGAGGAGGGGTAGGAGGAGGAAGAAGAGGAGGAGGGGTAGGAAGAGGAAGAAGAACAAGAAGAAGGAGAAGAAAGTAAAAGAGAAAGATTAAAAAGAAGGAGGAGGAGGAAGTGGGTGCAATAGAACAACAGCAATTAGAAAAAACCAGAAATTGAAGAATAAAATGGATGAAGAAGAAGGTGAGGAAGAAGAAGTGGAAGAAGAAGAGGAAGAAAGAATTAGGAAACACGCAGAAGATGAAGAAGAATGGTGAGGAGGAAAGGGTAAAGAAGAACAACTGCAATTAGAATAAGGTGGAAGTGGGACAAGATGATAAAGAAGAAGAAGAAGAAGAAGAAGAAGAAGAAGAAGATGATAATGGAGGAGGACGAGGAAGAGTTGGAGGAGGAGGATGAGGATGAGGAGGAGAAGGAGGAAGAAGAAGTGGAGGTGGAGCAGTAGATGGAAATGAGTGAAGAACAGCAGCAATAAGAAAAAGTAGAAGAGGAAGAATAAGATAAATGAAATACTCCTTTCGCAGGACCTGCAAAACTTAGCGAATTTCTGTATTTTTTCAAATATTTATGAATATCTATAGGCTATATATTTTTTTTAGTTCTGTATTTAAGAAGAGATGAACTAATTTAAATTTATTATTGATTATGTTTGAATTTTTTTCTATGCCTAAAGCTAATAAGAACTCTTTTAATTTAGAAGAGTTTTCAAAGGAATGTTTCTATTTTGTTTGCACTGATAGCAGAGATTTTAATCTCATTTGTACAGCATATTAAAGAAAAAATAAATAATATTCTCACTTGTTATATTTATCCTTTGAGATCAGTGTTATTGTGAAATGCTTTTAGTTTTTTGAGTATAATTATTTTGTGCTTGTTATCATTATTCTTAGAGAGGGTAGATGTTTTACGCTCATAATTTGAAAGTTATGATTTTTTGTGAAATGGGAGTTGTCCCAGTACAGCTCACTTATTACGTTCATACACATGCATAAAAAACAAAAAAGAGCATAGTAGAACATATTAATTTACTCCAGGGAACCCAAAACAAGTTTCCATCGTGGTCCAGGGTGAAGTAGCACATCACGACCCACTGTAATATCTGCATTTCAAGAAATTCGCTCAAACCCTCCCCCCACGAAATTAAAATAATTTGAAATTAAAAAAAACTAGCTCCATATTCGCTTTTATCACCAAAAAATAATGATAACTAATCACTTTTTTCATATTGCACAGAAATTGACAAATTAAAAAATTTTCGACGCCATTTTGAAAATGGCTGCTTTTCTCAAAACGCACTGGTTTTTCGAGGTGGATGAGTTGAAATTCGGATTCAGCGCCTCAAAAACCATAAGGAACAGTCAAGAAAAAAAAAGATTAAAGTTTTTTCCTGAAACACTTTTTTAGCACCAAATAACTAACTCCATAGGGCAAGATACAGCTTTTGACGACAATGGTTTTTTCTTGATATCTTGAAAATTTGTTGAGCTAGAAGGCAGTGCAATACCTTAAAATTTTTGACTCCATGAGCTCTATCTTAAAGTCTAACAATAGAACTAAAATTTTCAAATACAACCCTTTTTTTCTTGAAAACCACTAATTTTGGCGGGAAAATACCCCCGAAAAGGGGGTTAACCTTTTTGGATTTTCCTGGCTAACGAACTTGTCCAAGCTATTCACAAGAGGAAAGTGTATACCAAATTTGGTGGAAATCGGACATCTCCTTCAAAAGTTATCGTGCTATCAGACACATAGGCAACAAGCCAACTGTTTGAACCTACACCTTGAAATTGGTGGGAACATATTTGTCATTACTGCCATATACAGATCACCTTCGTATGCGGACTTGACAGAATTTCTGAACAACTTGAGAAATATATTTGAAGAAACCAACTCAGACAAGCATTCTCATGTGGTTGTAGGTGATTTGAACATAAACATTTTGGAACCAAACAAACATAGACAGCTAGATGAATATGAGAACTTACTGAGCGAGTATGGATTTGTTCACTGTATAAAGCATCCTACTCGTATTGGAAATAGTGCAGCTTCATGTTTAGATCACATGCTGGTAAACTTTAGGAAAGAGGTGATGCCAATTATATTCCAAAATTCAATTACAGATCACTTCATAACTATTTTGGGAGTGAAAACCGAAGTTGAAGAATCAAATTGTTCTAGAAGGGATCACCAATATGAAACCATTGATCAGGAGAAGCTCTCATCATTGCTGCTGCAGGAATCGTGGATCTCCGTCTACTCACAAGTTAATGCTGAAAACACATTGAACGAGTTTGTGGCAAAAATTGAGAGATATGGAGAGGTGTGCAAATACACTCGCAGAGTCCCACATAAAAGAAGGAGAATCAAGCCATGGATTACAAATGGGATCTTAACATCAATAAGAAAGAGAGATAAATTACATCGGCAGAGCAGAAGTAATATAGCCAATGTTCAACTAGGCGCTTACTACAGAAGATATAGGAACTTACTAACTGCAGTTATAGAAAGAGCAAAAAAACAGTATTATTCAGATAGGCTAGGAGACTTGAAAGATTCAAAACAGACTTGGAAAGCAATAAGAGAAATAACAGAAGTGCAACGACCAAGAACACAAATCAAGCAAATTAATATTGATGGTAGAGAATTGAAAATGGGAGAGAATGATGAGGACATTGCAAATTCTTTCAACAAATTCTTCAAGAGCATTGGACCCAAACTGGCACAAGATATTTTAAATAGGAATCAGCACCTCAGAGATGTTTCCACGGCCATTGATGGGACACCTTGTCACTCTTTATTCTTCACACCTGTGGACAATGAGGAGATAATGCAAATAATAAAAAATCTTAAAGCAAATAGTGCACCAGGCCCGGACTCCTTGAGACCGGAATTTTTCAAACAGAATGGCGCTAGTCTATCTAAACCCTTAACAGCAATTGTAAATAGAATATTTGAAGAGGGTGTTTTTCCACAATGCTTAAAAGAAGCAGTTATTTGTCCAATTTTCAAGACTGGAGATAAAAAAGATATAAATTGCTACCGACCAATTTCACTGTTAAACACAATAGCAAAAATTGTTGAGAAATGCATCAAATCAAGGCTTGTAAGCTATCTTGAGAAAAATAAAATTCTATCCCCAAACCAATATGGGTTTAGATCCAGCTGCAGCACAAGTGATGCTATCCAACATCTTACCTCACAAATAGCAGAACAAATTAATACAGAAGAGAAACCTTTGGCAGTATTTTTAGATTTAAAAAAGGCTTTTGATACTGTTTCGCATAAAATGCTACTATCCAGACTTTATAACTATGGTATTAGAGGACTTCCATGGAACTTATTTAGGAGCTATTTGACAGATCGAACACAGTCTGTTAGGGTAAACGGGCACACAAGCAGCAAGCTGATAGTGGAATGTGGCGTCCCACAAGGAACGGTTCTGGGACCAGTCTTATTCCTATTGTACATAAACCCATTATGCGATATGCAAATTGATGGAGAAGTAACCAGTTTTGCAGATGACACGGTTCTTCTGTTTTCTGGAGCGTCTTGGGATGTGACTTGGAAGAAGGCTGAAACCGGTCTAAAAAAAGTGTCTCACTGGCTTGATGAAAATCTTCTTACACTTAACTATGGAAAGACATACTTTTTGACCTTCTCCGCTACACAGCATGGACAACCAACTGAGAATAATTTAATAATAAATAACAGCTTGAATAATTCTTCATACGCAGTTTGCAGGAAACAGTTTCAGAAATACCTTGGAGTGACAGTGGATTCTTTTCTACGCTGGGATAAACACATAGATGAGCTATGCAAAAAATTAAGGAGAACAATTTACAAATTCAAAATGCTGAGATCACTAGTCAATCCGAAGTGTCTGAGGATGGTCTATTTTTCTATAGTTCAATCTCTACTAACCTATGGAATCGTGGGTTGGGGTGGAACGAGCTACACCCACATTGACCCCCTCATAAAAGTTCAGAAACTCATCATAAAAGTTATAAGAAGAAATCCGCCACGTTACCCATCAGACCAACTATTCTACGAGTTTGGTGTGATGGATCCAAGACAACTCTACTCTAAAGAAATAATCCAGAGAATACACAGGAACACAGCAAACTTTGAAAACAGAAACCATAGCCACAATACAAGAAACAGGCACCTTCTTATTGCGAATGTAGCAAGGAAAGCCTTATACCAGAGACACTTCAACCATTTAGCTCCCAAATTGTACAACCTGCTTCCTGAAAACATCAAGAGCACAGCATCTGAAACAAGATTCAAATCTGCAGTCCACAAATGGATATTAAATACAGGAAGGCAAAACTTGGAAATAATTATCTCAAACAACATGTGAGCTCACTTACCTAATAATTCCGCACTAACCCCCCCCCCCCCCCCCCCTACTCTAGAACATGGGTAAACCATAGTTGAGTAGGGTAATTTCCAAAAATTATTTATCAAAAATTGCAGTTCTATAGTTATTAGATTCCCATTTAATTTGCTAATATATATTATATTGTTTTATAGTTTTAATTAATTATTGATTGGAAATAAAGTATTTATTTATTTATTTATTTATTTATAGATATATATATCTATATATATATCTACATATATAACATTTTGTGCCACTATGATTTTTGTACTCTGGGGGCTCCAAAACAAATTTCCATCATGGTCCCGGGTGAAAGTCGCACATCACGACCTGCTGTAATAGCTGAATTTGAAGAAATTCGCTAAAAGAAGAAGAAGTATTTAGAAGAAGTGGAAATAGTGAAAGAAGAAGACATAGAAAAAGTTGGAGTAGGAAGTGGGTAGAAACGAAAAGCAGCAATGAGAAACAGTAGATGTGGAAGAAGATGAATGAAGCAGAAACAGAAGAAGAAGAGGAAGAAGAAGAAGAAGATGAGGGAGAAGAAGAAGAAGAGGAAGAAGAAGAAGAGTAAGAAGAAGAGGAAGAAGAAGGGGAAGAAGAAGAAGAGGAAGAGGAAGAAGAGTAAGAAGAAGAGGAAGAAGAAGTAGAAGAAGTAGAAGAAGAAGACAACCAAGAAGTAACAACAAAAGAAAACAGGAAAGTGTGAGACAACCATCATTGGTGGGAAATAATCCACCGCATCATCTGCATAATATCGGTAGTGAAGAAGACTTTATCTTATGCTGTTTTCTTCCTCTTCCCTTTGCTCTTTCTTTCTCCCACCCACTTTTCAGTTTGTATACAAATAAATTGAAACTCGAAATAGTAGCTAAAGAAAATGAGAGAGAAAGGAGTAAGTAAAGTTGATATGACTAAAGAGAATGAGAGAGAAAAGAGTATGAAAATTTAACGGTGAAAAGCTTCAGATGGCAAACAAGGGATGGTTGAGAGGCTGCCATTGAGTTTCCTATCTGTAAGCCATGTTTTTTAAGCTGCAATGGAGCTTCCTGTCTTTTAGCCGAGTTTTCTCTTTGCTGCCAGCATCACCACATTATTTTTATTTTCCTTTTATAATTCTCTTGCTCCCTCTGATTCACCCTCGTTCTCTCTTCCTCACATACCCTCTCCCGCACTCTCACAACCCTCTAACTCTCTCACTCACACTGTCACCCTCACTCATTCACTCTCACTCTCCTCTCTCTTACTCTTCACAGACTATTTTTTGCGTCTGCTTTTCACCCTCGCGGCTATTCCCTGTCCTTTTCTCGTACTCCAAATCACCCACCAAACATCCGCTGTTTCTTTTCTTGTCTAGAGTTGCTTCTTGGATTCTTCCAAGTTCTTGGTTAATTAACACTGCTTGCTAGGTAGAAATCACTGCTATTTCTTTAAAAAATTCTTACCATTTTAAAATATCCATGTTCAATTTCTATTTTTTTTACAGCAGTTACTTTCGATTTTCATTTCTTGTTACTTTCGTTATTTATTGATTTTACACTTCCTATCAAAATTTAAATTATTTGCTTTCTTTTTCTTCATTTATGATAAAATATCGGGAGACCGAGCTCCGCTCGGGGGGGAGGGGGTTAAATGTTTGGGGGCAATTATGTGTATCTTGAAGATCGAAGATGATGCTGTGGGAAGGGCATTAACGACGCATTATGCTGTGAAGCGGTCCCACCTCATCTCTACATTTTCCATCATAAGCTAGTGCACAAGTAAATCAACAATAATGTTAATTCCAATTGGTAAAAATTTCTTTTAGACACTACATATATGTATTCTGAGTAACAATCTGAATTTCGAGTTTACCAGCTCGTAGAACTGTAATTTTTCAAGATAGGTGATGGTTGGGTTGATGGGATACCACTTTGTAACCCCTCACTCAAGAACGGCTTCTCACACCTTGTCTAATGGCTTATTGAAACGACCCAAATTCTTACTTGTAACATTTAGCTTAATTTGTAATTCTTCTTGGAAGTGTAATGTAGGCTTTCTACTGTACTTGGAAAATGTCGATTTTTTAAGAACTTGGTAACTACTCAAAATAAAAATGCAAAGTTGGTCTCAAATTGTAGGTAATATCTTTCTCTTCCACATCATTGACATTAAAATCTAAAAAAAAAAAACATTTTTCAAATTGAGTTATTATAATTAGCCAAATTTTCATGAGTTTTATAGTATTTCCGGCTTTCCGATATTCCTAGCTTGCCTAGACCCAGAGTTATTGTACTGTAATACAAAATATCCAAAAAAATTACAAATAATGTTATTTTTTGTATGGTTAAATCAGCGAACACATAAGACCAATAGAAGGGGCTTCTTGTCGCTGAGGTGAAGCCACTTGTTACGCGCTCGTCCACTACAAAGATGGCGGCGCAGGGATGACTCACCCAAGTGGCGAGCGCTTGAGAAGCCAATTTTTGCTATTTATTCTAAATTTATATATATATTTTTACAATTTAAATAAAATAAATGTTAGCACTGAAATCCAAGTATGCTAATCAGATCATCAACTATCAGTTTCATATTATTCTATTTTGATTTTATTGTCCAAATAGCCTATATTGGAATAAATTACTTTAAGATATCATCCTATGCTTTTTTTTAAAGTAGGCTACTATGTTTTCATATAATTTTAGAGTCTTATCAACATTAAACTATTATCAAGATGCAAATTTAATTTCAAATTTGATTGAATTGGGACTTACTCTTTGATTCAATACTAATTGAGAGAATCAACTATCGCATCATTAGTTAGGGCAATAATTTGTTGAATCAAGCCGGTTTTCTTTGAATCAACTTGCAATTTTTTAAACTGCTAAATTTCAAACATCATAATTAGTAAATACTAATTGTGTCTATCTGATCATTTATTCCAATGTAGGCTATTTGGACAATAAAATCATAATAGAATAATATGAAATTGAAAGTTGATGATTTGATTAGCCTACTTGAATTCCAGTGTTACCATTTTATTTGTTAAATTGTAATTAGAAAAGTTTTTTTTCACCAAAGAAATAATGGCGTCATAAGATGAGCTCTGACTTTCCAGTCATATGTTTCCTACATGACTGCAAGGCTCAGACTACGACTACACGGTACGCGCGGAAGTTTTTGCGTTCCAGACAGCGTTAATATCGCCGTTAATGGGCCTACCATATGATTAAAAACTGTTTCTCTTTTATCAGCTGTTCCTTTAAGGATAGATTTCTCCTTTTTGTGTCCTTCAGCGAGTTTTTACACGAATGAGACCTAGCGCAATCGTATTTTTGCACCAAAAAGCTCCTATATTCGTAATTTTATCAAAATCGTTAGAGTCGTTTTTGAGATAGTGACTGGAAATACGTACATACATACATACATACAATTCCTTGCTCGTTTAATAGAATAAGATATTGTACATGAAGTTCAACTGTGGACTTCCCTCTCTTATATTTGGGTCCACACAACAGAATATGCTTCCATTTTTTTTTTATTCTATGCTCTTGTTTCGAATAGTTAATCAATTCTAGATGGTTCTGTGTTGTTCTAGTAAATTCTCGATCACTGTATGAACAGAAAGATGGAAATAGAAGCTTCTGGACCAATACAAGCACATAAAAAAAGTCGAATCTGTTGTTTTTGAAGTCGGTTAAAAAGAGCTGTGTTTGTTAGCCATAAGTCAGATTTGATTCAGGATTTGAGTGATAAACAAGCTCTGGTGAGAACTACATGTCAGTTCCAAAATGATATCCTGATCTCTTAATACATGTATTGTGACTATGAACAGTATAGTAAATCTCAATGATTAGTTTGAGGATAACTATAACAGTAATTGTGATAAGACTATTAGTGATAACCAGACTAGTGTCAGTAAGTTCATCGTTTATTATTGACATCATTTATAAACAGTATAGTGCATTTCGGCGATTAGTGTGAGGATAACTATGTCAGTAGTAGTGATAAGACTATTAGTGATAAACAAACTTCTTTTAGTCTAGTATCACTAAGTTCATCATTAATTATTGAGTTATTTAACAGTTATAGAACATTTCTAATAGTTATTGATTGGCCTATTTGATAGTTATTAATAAGTTTTGGACAGTGATTAATCTTATTGGAATGTACTTTATAACTTGAAATGATTGTCTGTTTTATTGATTTCTTTACTGATAATGACTTATTGTGTCTGATGTGAGTGTGACTTGTACAAAGTTTTGTGTGTTGCCAGCATTATTCAAGTGTTAGAACCAGTAAAAGTATTCCAGAGAGTCCACGCTAAGATTGCGGTAGAATTCTTGTGCTATTCTAACCTCTCTATTCCAGTTGCCCAATCATTGGCTAGTGATTGGAAAATGTGACCTAATGACGATGGCATTGATTATCAGGAATGGAAAAGACTGGAAAATGGTTTGGAACTCGGATTGTTTACAATTTGGTCGTCCAGGTGATGGCTCTGTGTTATACGCTTTCATCAATTTTTAATAGCGGAATATTAGAGAAAAGCACAAGCCGGTCATTGCAAGCGATTGCCAGCTAGCTAATCAATGGAGGAAGACATGGCACACAAAATATAACACTTTATCGATCTGTTTCAATTATTTTTCATCAATCAGGCGCAATTTATTTGAAATTGAATTCATTTTGAAGGACACATGAAATATTCGATCTATATATTTACCCTGGTTCTAGAAGCGCAATAGTGGTTCATTATCCGTGTATACCTCCACCATTTTTCTAGTTCTCAAAGATCGGAACAATCTTGGTTTTAAACACCTTGATCTAGACTACTTTATACCAAGCTGCTATGTGAAAGCACATAATTATACCTATATCCATAATTATACCTATTGTTACGGGTTCTATGTCTAAAATAACGCTGGCAACACTTAAATTTATCACTCGCGCTTTATTTACACAAATAATCACAACACTCACTGATCAGTAATGTCTTATAGAAAAATAAGCAATTAAAAATCAGATAAATCGATATTGTTCAATTAATAAAGAGATTTCAATAAACTGTACAAAAATCAATCACTAAAAGTTGAAAGGCCGATCTAATATTAATTAATAACTGTACAATAAACTGTCCAATAATTTTCAAAAAGAAACGTCGAAAAAGAACAATTAACTTACGTAGCAATAGTCTGTAATACAATAAAAACTATTTAGTAGCTTGCTGGTATGAATTAAATAGGAACCACCGGGAAGTGATTTCACAGCAGAGCAGAAAACGTGTCTTTTTTGCTGGCCAATGTAATCGGTCACCCTTACGAAGAGTGCCCTGGAGATTTACTTTTAAACTTTATAATAATATGATTCATTCACATTATTCAATTTATAACGGATTATTAAATAATTATAATTATAAAAATAATAATTTGTCAAATTTAAATACTAAATTTCCAGATCAGCTGATCTCATAATTTGACATCTTTAGTTAGCTCTGTTAGCTACATTGGTTTAGCAATCATTGTTCAAACAACAGCACTCGTTTGGCCAATACTAGTAACTCAACGCACGTATTTCATAATTAATTCAAAATTTTTTTTTCTCCAAACTTTATAATGTTTTTTCTCATTTATTTAGAACTATTCAACTAGTTTATATATTTCCAGGTCAGCTGATCTTGGAATTTGAAATTTTAATATGCCATTCGTAGTCACTAATAATTGTATTTTATCATTCAAAAAGCTAATTTATTCTCCAAACTATATAATAATAAGCTTTATTCCCATTATTAAATTTATATAGAATAAATGTTGGATTCAACTAATTATATAGGCTACTGCAATTCAAGCTCAGCTGATATCAGAATTGAAATTTTTAGTTGGCTTTGTTGGCTGCATTGTTATCTATCATTGCTCCAATTTTAAATTTTGAACAGCACACTTATATACTGAAAGATGAGATTGTACGATAGGTGTTTCTGCAACCGGTGTTGATCTAATATAAATATTGATTTAAACGGCCCTAAGGCTTGTTTAACACACACCTGGCAGTCAGCTAACCGGCGTCGTTTACCCGGCATAATTGCATTGTATCATATAATTTCAAAAATCGGGTATGTGAAAAGCGCTCCATATCTTGACTAATTAGTCCATGACTAATTAGATTGGCCAGCGAAAATACTCTGTTCTCTGTTGTAAAATCGTTTCCCGGTGGTTCGGAACCAACCTAAAACAATGTCCCAAAAATCAATGTTCTGGTTAAACAACTCCTGTTACTCGACTGTCGGGTATGTATGAAACAAGCGTTAGGGCTTGTTTGAATTGATAGCTACTGTATGATATTGAGAGAATGATTGAGAAACTGGGTATAACAGTAATACCTTCTGAAAATATCGTAAACATAAAGCTAGAAATTACTAATAGTAAATTGTAACCATATCTGATTATTGTAAAAAAACACTCCCTATAATATCAACACTATGAACAATCAATTATAATTATTGTGAAGCTGTGAATATTATAAGAAAAAAATTTCTAAAACAGTTTATCATTTTAAGCAAATAATCTTTGGGAAATAGTAATTTTTTTTTTTGGAGGATGAAGCCCACATAGGTCTGAGAC
This sequence comes from Conomelus anceps, assembly GCA_948455865.1. NCBI lineage: Eukaryota > Metazoa > Arthropoda > Insecta > Hemiptera > Delphacidae > Conomelus > Conomelus anceps. The sequence continues at coordinate 23,273,754 of OX418217.1, forward strand.
CTGTGCGTGGTTAATAAGTTGTATGATGGTGATTGATGTGTTAGACCTACAGTTTTAGGTGGGTTCCGAACCACCGGGAAGTGTTTTTACAGCAGAGAACAGTGTCTTTTTTGCTGGCCAATCTAATCGGTCACCCTTACAAAGAGTGCCTACGAGAACGCAGCTTATCTCTATCTGATTGAACAGATACCTGCTACGGCTCGCGGCTATCACTTCCCCCAAATGGAAACTGTTCAGATTCTTTCATTTTATGGAGTAAATTGCCAATTTGTAAGGTTTTCATTCAGTCTTTTTTTTTATTTATTGTACATCTGTTTTTTTTTTTTTTTTTTTTTTTTTTGAGTACCAACATCTTATATACTACTATTTGCATTTGATTAACATGCTGGTTCATGACCCTTGCCTATCTTACTTCTGTTCCCCTATATTGGTCTCATATTACCAATCGTCTACAATTTCACCCGCCATTAGGTTTGAAGGCGATGAATGCCTTACTCCTGCTGCCTCATCTGTCAGTTTGCTGCTGCCTGCTGGTCCTCATCATCCCCATCCAGGTTTATAACCTGCATGACCAAAACAAAACCTTGATAGGGTGTTTAAGATCCAAAAGAAAGCTGTTATTTTTTTGTAGATTACGTCTTGGAGACTCCAGTTAAGGAGTATAACACAAGTCAGATCAACAATTATAGACTAGATACCATAGATACCACTAGATAACTAGATGTTGTACCATAACTACTACATCAATTTGTTTAGGTAAGGTTTAATTTTGATGTGAAAGGAGCTCTTGTACACTATAAAAAGCTTTATTAGGTGTATGGAAAGAGTGAATAGATTAGATTCATGTAGGACGTTGTTCAAGAGACTTGGCCTCTACTGTAACTGTACCCTGCTTATTGTATGTGTATGAAGCAACTTTATATCTAAAAAAGAGTGATATCACCCAAAATCATGACGTATACAATTATAATACAAGAAGCCGAGGAGATTATCACTTGTTGTGTCACAATAGTAGCTTATTCAAACAAAAACCTAGTTATATTGGTAGGAAACTCTACAACAAGCTACCGCAGTTTTTAAAGAGTCTTGAAAATATATGAATATTTAAAAAAGATTTAGTTGATAAAGCTTTTATAGTTGATGAACTTTTTAAGGGAAGTGATAGCCGTGAGCCGTAGCAGGTATCTGTTCAATCAGATAGAGAGATAAACTGCGTTCTCCTGGGCACTCTTTGTATGGGTGATTAGATTGGCCAGAAAAAAGACACTGTTCTCTGCTGTAAAATCACTTCCCGGTGGTTCGAAACCCACCTAAAACTGTAGGTCCAGCTCATCAATTACAATCATCCAACTCATTACCCACGCACAGGTCTCAGACCTATGTGAGATTCATACTCAAAAAAACAAAAATTTGAATATTAATTTTAAGAAGACTGAAAGCAAAATAAAAAGGTGGGCTTCGAGGTGCACTCAATTTTAGAGGAAGCTATGTGCCATATTCAGTGTTCCAAATCGGTGTAATATCAAACACATGGTTTGTAATGGTGGTATTCACGCTGATCAACTTTGTCATTTACGAGTATAAACGAGTATTAAAGCTCCACTGTGCAAGCACCTCACACCGGCAATGCTCTACTATTTTATAGCATTCTAAATATGTTTTGTGTTTTTAAATTGTGTAATTTGATATCTAATTATGTAATCTCATTCTATATAAATGAAATTTTACAATTTTATATAGCATATAAATATAAATTATTCTTTTATATTCATTGTACTACCCCAGGTAGACAATGAGCTTATGGAGGAACTTTAGAAGAGAATATTAGAAAGCTTCATGACAGAAGTTAAGCTACAAATCGTATAGCAGAGTGTGGAGAGTAAAAGATAAGATAACATAAAATTACTTTATTTATGTAAATTTCCAAAATATAATTGTGACTTATTAGAAAGCATATTATTAACAACACAAAAGATTGTATATGAGAAAAAGTTTGGATATAACAATGAGATTTTATGTGAAGCATTGAAGTAATAAGGGCGAAGTCTGGACAAAAATTCGTCCATTCAAACTTAACCCTGATAAGTTCGAACTGCGAGACTAGAATAGTAGATAGTAGAATAAAATTTCGTAGAAATAAAAATAGTAGAAAAGAGGAAAGAGGGAGGGAGAGAGAGAGAGTGTGAGAGCGAGAGAGAGTTAGGGAGTAAGATAGTGATTCAGATTCAGATGTCTTTATTTGTGTAAATTTACAATTTACATGAAAGATAAAAATATTATTAATATTAGCAACTCTCAGTTCCCCTAGTTGAAGTGAAGTACAGTTGTTTTTGAAAAGTAAACACAATGGTTAAATAGTTTGAGTAGAAAAGATTATAAATTCAACAAATATATTATATTTTAAGGTATAGTACAGCAGAAATTATGGATGCGATTGCTTAAAAAATAAAAAACATAACAAAAATAGAGCTTGGATCTGAGAGATGAATTACACAAAGAGGCGATGTCTTGGCCATTGAGGCCATTCTTACACTTAACCTTTTACCTCAACATGTCCTACTAGTTTACATTGATTACAGTGAGTGAGAGAGAAAAAGATACAATGATACAATGAGTGTAAGGGTGGGAGAGACAGAAATAGTGATTGAGATAGAGTGAGAAAGAGTGTTCGAGTAAGTGAGGGAGTGACAGAGAGAGTGAATTAAAGAGAGTGGGAGTGATAGTGTGAGAGACAGTGAGAAAGAGAGCATGCCTGGAACACGAGTGTTTATTCTGATGAGTTTTGGTGCTATTTTCCGACAAGTTATATTTGGAGTCGAATTGATGCTGAGCAGAGATATAGAAGAAGAGTTTGCCTCAACGAATGAGGAAGTTTCAAGCATGTGATTGAGTGAGTGACCGATTCAGGCCATGGGGGGGGGAGTGGTTGGGGCACACCTCCCCTCCACCAACAAATAGAACCGAGACGCTGTTGAATATTCCAAATATATTTCACGAAAAAGCGGGCTCAAATCGGAAATCATTTTTGTTGATTCTTTTACGATTTATTTCCGAGAAACAGAATGTTAATACAATGGATCGTCAATTATCCGAACTCCAATCATCCAAATCGCTGATTATTCGAATCACGTGGAGAAAAAATAGAAAAAGCAGCTCGCTTCGACTGGATGTTCAGCAAATAATGATTTTCATTTATCTATATAATAATAATTGTGTGTGTGTTACGGATATCACAAAAACGGCAAAGATTTGGAACACTTTATTTGCCACATAGCTACCTCTAAACTCGATTCAGTGCCTCGAAAGCCCGATTTTTGATTTTCCTTTCAGAATTTTCAAAATTAATGTTCAAATTTCACTTATGGACGCTATTACTGTTTCAAACTGTGATTTTTCCCCTTTTTTTCTGAGGTTGAAGCCCACATAGGTCTGAGACCTGTGCGTGGGTAATGAGTTTGATGATAGTGATTGATGAGTTGGACCTACAGTTTTAGGTGGGTTCCGAACCACCGGGAAGTGATTTTACAGCAGAGAACAGTGTATTTTTTGCTGGCCAATCTAATCGGTCACCGTTACAAACAGGACCTAAGAGGACGCAGCTTATCTCTATCTGATTGAACAGATACCTGCTACGGCTCGCGGCTATAACTTTAGATGAAGGAAGCTCATAGAACGGCTGTTAACAAGATACGTCACTATCGTGATAATATAGATGATATGTCGTAAAGCCAAAGCAACAAATTAGCTCTGTATCAATATTACAGCCATCATATTACTGTACCCAGCGTCATCGAGCTTACTTATTGTGTGTATTGAGCTTTTCCTGTATTGCATTATTCTAAAGAACTAAACACAAACTATGCAGGTGAGTAGAGCTGCAAAGTTGCTAATCTAAAAATGTAGTTAGGTACATTACTAATAAAAAAACACCAACAAATCTCATCAGTGCAACAAAAAGAATTGTGTTTTTTTTTTGTGAACTACTCTTTCCAAACAGATGAACTGTACAGTATAAACACTGTATGATATTTCATTTGAAATTTTAAAACAGTAATAGAAAGTGAAATTTGAACATCAATTTTTAGAAGATTTACCTTATACGTGGGTTTCTACAGCTGTTCCGGCCGTTTCCCGCACTCAACACGCCATCTCTCTCTATCTCTCCACATCTCGCGTTGGATGCCTCTCCTGTCCATGGCCTCCTCAACGTTCTGTAGCCATGTGGTTCGTGGGCGACCTCTTTTTCTTCTTTCGGCAGGAATCCAATTGAAGATTTCCTGCGGAATTCTGTTTGGGGACATTCTCCTCAGGTGCCCATACCATTGCAGCTGCTTTTCCTCAATACTGTCTACTATTGATCTGTCTAATTTCATCCGCCCTCTGATCACCTCATTTCTCACACGGTCCACCAGGGTCAGCCGACAGCATCTTCTCCAGTAGTTCATTTCCATGGCCATTAACTTTTGTTTTAATCTTTTAACAACTGTCCATACTTCCGCTCCATAAGTCACACAGCTTGCCACCATTGTTTTGAATATCTGCTTTTTAACTTGTTCAGATATATCCCCAGTCCACAGGATTAAGTGCAGCTTCCTTGTTAAAACTCTCCCTTTGCCAATCCTGCTATGAATTTCACTCTCATCTCGTCCATCAGACTTGAGCATCACACCCAAAAACCGGCTCTCATTTACACTTGCAATTTCATAGTTGGTAATGTCCAGCGGGCATCCTATCCATCCTACTACCATATATTGGGACTTCTCCTCACTGATCTCTGATCACTGATTTTTAGAAGACTGAAAGGAAAATAAAAAATCGGGCTTCGATGTGCACTCAATCAATTTTAGAGGAAGCTATGTGCCAAATTTAGTTCAAATTTTTAAAATGTCCATATAGCAAACAAGAGTTTATGGTATGATTGTATGTTATATAATATCTTCTGATAATTCATTTATTTTTGATTTTTTAAATATTTTTAATGTTTCATTGATGAGTTGTTATTATGATGAATTTTTACTACCCCTTTTTTTCATGTTTATTGTTAATTGACGTTGTCATGCATTTATGTTGAATGTTTGCGGCAATAAAGAAATCTATCTATCATCTAGTGTTCAAAATTGGTTTTGTGAAATGCGTAAGACAAAACCTCACGCGCACACAGAAACACACCCCTACTCACTCTTATAAATTATAAATACCAGGTAACTAATAGATGCATGTGATATATGAAACTGATGGAATGAAATCAGCTCAAGTCCAAATTCCAATATTCTCAATTAAGATAATATTCTCAAGTAAGATAACAAACTCTATTACTCGACTTGTGTTTCTCTTTTCATGTACAATAATGCTTATAAAATGCCTTTAAAACCACTATAAACGCTTATAAAAGGCCTTTCATTACAATTTATTGTACATGAAAATTCTAGAATATTCCTGATGTCCTCCAGGAGTGAGAAAAAGCATCAAGTGCTTGACACCGAGTTGCAAAGAACAATGAAGATGGAAAACATACTTAAACCAACAAGACTTTCAATCGACCCAAACAACTTAATGGAATGATAAACACTACACAGCATTTGAAGCAAAAAAAAGTTATATCAGTTTTGTCGAATTCCATTTGGTGTAGCGAATGGAGTAGCTTGATTTCAGAGAGTTGTTGATCAATTAATTGTAAATTAATCGACACTTTAATTTATTAATCGACCCAATCAATTAATTGTCAATTGACACTTTTTCTTTTCTAGATGATGTGGTAGAAACAAGGAAGAACATTATCTCAATTTGGAAAAAATTATGTAGTTAGCTAAGAAGTACTCCTTAACCATCAGCAATGAGAAGAGAAAATTTTCAGAACCCTCAATGACACATTTAGGATATTTGATTAAAAATAATATCATCAAACCTGATCCAGATCACAAAAGCCTTGATGGAATTACCTTTTCCAACAAATACCACAGAATGCAAAACGCCTTATTGGAATGTTTGCACATTATTCAAAGTATATTAGGAACTTTTCAGAACTCATTCACCCTCTTGTTGACTGCAATAAGTTCCCATTAAGTAAGGAATCAATTGAAAGTATTGATAAACTAAAATCTGAGATTGCATCTAGTGCACACAAGCACATCGATAACGCTCATGATAGAAACGGATGCTACTGCTGTTTTTATTTCAGGTATTTTATCTCAAGTAGGAAGACCAGTTGTATTTTTTTCTTGGACCTTATCACCGTCAGAAAAAAGACATTCCTCAGTGGAAAAAAATGCTTGCGCCATATTAGAGTCAATAAGAAAATGGCGTCATTTTCTTGTATGCAGAAATTTTATCTTCCTAACCGATCAAAGGAGAGTAGCTTTCATGTTCAGTTCATCCAAACAAGCAAAATCAAGCATGAGATAATAATGACATGACGTTTAAAATTATCACAATACAAATATGACATAATTTAAAGAAAAGGAAAAGATAATGTTCCAGCAGATATTTTGTCCAAAGTAGGCTATGTGCAGCTGTCAACTGCAGAAAAGATAATGAATTGTAAATCAAATATCATAATGATATTTGCCATCCAGGAGTAACTCGCCTTTATCATTGGGTAAAATGCAAGAACTTACTGTATTCAGTGGAAGATGTCAAAAAAGTGTGCACTAGCTGCTCAGTTTGCTTGGAAACCAAGTTTCCACAAATTCGAAGGACACTTGATCAAATCTACTAGACCTTTTGGGAGAATTGGTATTGATTTTAAAAGGATCGATCCCTTCGAAAACCAGAAATAAATACATTCTCACTGTTGTAGATGAATGTTCACGATTCCCATTTGCCTTTCCAAGTGCTGATGTCACTTCCACTACAGTCATAAAACAACTTTCATTTGCTATTTTTGGTCTTCCATGTTTTGTTCTTACTGATTGAGGGACTTCATTTGTTTCATCGGATGTGGGAAACTTTTTGACAAAAAGAGGAGTAACTATGAGTAACTCCAGCCTATATAATCCAAGAGGTAATGCACAAGTTGAAAAATATAATCATATTATATGGAATACAATCAATCTGGCTCTTAGAACTCTTAAACTGTCTGTATCCAGCTGTGAAGACGTTTTGCAGGATGCACTTCATTCCGTACAATCACTTCTTTGCATGACGACTAGGCCCGTTTCACACACATCAATTTCATCCAGTAAAATCTCGAACGGTCCACATTCCAACAGTGGCGTGTAGAAATAAATGAGGCTCTTCACACACATTGATATTATGCTGAACGGTAATGAAAACCGTCCGTTGCCGTGAAGCAGCCGCCAAATGTCTCGACCAGGACGGCCGCCGTTTGGTAGACAATGGGTAGAGTAGAGGTATAGAAAACTTGTTGGCATTTTCACACACATCGAATTTGACCGTACGATAATTTGCATTGTTTATTCAATGCATTATCGTTTGCATTGCTTTTCCTCTTCAGAGACTTCTCTGTCTCTGTCTATATAAATAAAGTAATTTTATTTTTATGTTACCTTTATCTATCCCCAAAAAAACCTTTCGGAGTTCAAAATTTGTTCACTTTTGTCCATTCCGTTCGAGATCAACCGAACGGCTGAAATATGGCCGATATCGATGAGTGTGAAACGGCCCTAATACAACTCCTCACGAGAGGATCTCCTTCATCCACGTCGCTGAACCGATGGATCATCACTTCCATCGTGACTCACATCACCTGGACCTGTATGGTTGAAAAATTTTGTCCGTAGCAGTAAATACGATCCGAAATTGGAAGAAATACAGTAGTTGATAGAAGCGTACCACATCAAGCAAGCATCAAGATGGCAGAGAGAGTGCTGTATCCTTGCGTCATCTGGCTCCTAAAGCACTCTCATCCACTAATATTGAAGGAAATAATTCCCGTTGGGGGGGGGGGGGTTAAGATTGACAAATGAACCAGATGAAATGAAATCAGCTGTCCAATAGATTGAGACATACAAGAGATCAAACTCTATTACTGGACTTGTGATTCTCTTTTCATGTACTTCATGTATGTATCTTTTCATTTGTTTTATAAAGTCTAGTTATAAAACACTATAAAAGGTATTTCATTACAGCATGTAAATGACAGTAAAACTAGCCTAGATAATAGTTGTAGAATGGAGAGGTAAGGCAATTACTGTAGCTGTACTATCGATTAGAGGAGCGCTTTAAGCGGCCTACTTGGTCCCAGTAGCGACGAGGAGCTATTTGATATTTTGCGTTACTGCTTGAGGTATGATGTGGACAATACAATATAATCTTGTGTGAGTGAGTATATGCGTATGTACAGTCAGTCCCCTGTGTGTGCGCGCTTATATATTGTATATACAGGGTCTGCACAAAGCGTCAGGGGTAAGTGATATGACTGTGGTCTGAAGGGTTGGTTTGTTGGGGGTGGGGAGGGATTTTGGGGTAGAAGCGCTCCTTGTTTCACGCGCATGGTGGTGAGTTGGCGTGGGTGAGTGCGTTAGGCACAGGCATACGTTGGCTTCGTGAGAGCCTACTATCGATTGCAGCTCTATTCAGCAGTTCGTATTGTCCCGCTAACTGGCTGATCAAGTGGAAAGCTTCGCCTCTCATGTTCTGGCTATTAATCTATGTAATCAATTGATGTCGCACTGAAGACTACCATCATCAAGTGAGTGTGAGATGTCTCTTTTTAAATTCGATGGTTGAAAATGCTTTCCACGGTCGTGGAATACATTTTCTACACTGCTGGAAAACTGTCTAAGTGGAATCTGTTACTGGCGTATTCAACAAGGTGTCAATCTTGGAAAAATGTAACCGATGGAGAATGGAAATCTGATTGTAAATAGTTATTTGTGTAACTAGTGCGCAAAGTAGCACTTTGCTGCATGAGAGAAATGCATTCGAGCTGCAGGCGAGTGGAGAATAGTTTCTTGAGTGCAGTGAAGAGTTAAATATCAGCAGGCGAGTGCAGAATAGTTTCTTGAGTGAGATACTTTCAGCTAGAGTTACATATCAAATGTAGGAAGCTATTCCTAAACTATTTCACAATGCACTCCAGCTGACTGTTGCAAACCAGGTGCGACAACTGTAGAAAAAATAGAAAAGAGCCCACAGCTTGCAAAGTATCCTAAAGCTGAATGAGAGGAATGCATTATGCACGATTTGAAGGCAACTGTAGAATAGTTTCTCAAGTGCAGCAAAGATACTTTCAACACAAGTTACACATTAAATATTTCCTACAGTTTGCATACCTGGAGTGCAACAAAGTAAAATGAGTGCGGCAAATTCCGCTGGAGTGTAGAAAAGTAAATTAATGCAGAAATCAAAACTGTAGGAAAATTACTATTTCCTTAAGTTATCTAACAAAACAGCTATTTTTGCATTCATATGAAAAACAGCTGATTCCTGCACTCTTTTGCTTTGCTGCACTCCAGCTGACTTTGCCACACTCATTCAACTTTGTCACATAACAGTTTCAACAAGTATAGAAAAAATGTGTAACTCGTGACGAAAGTATCTTTGCTGCACTCAAGAAACAATTCCATACTCCCCTGCGGCTCTTGCGTAATACAAAGTTTTTTTCTCATGCAGTAATGTGCTACTTTGCACGCTATGTACACAAATAACTGACTATTTTTCCACTATTTTCCGTGAATAATAATATAAAATTAAAATATTCGCATTAACCTATTATATATCATATTATTAACAAATGTCCATTGACAAGACTTTCAGGGGTGGTGCTACAAAATATGGCTAAGAGGTGATGACGAGGCCATCATCGTGCCATACTTATTCTTGATTACCAATAACCTTTTCACTTTTCAGAATTAGACACTGCT
>OX418217.1:23283777-23406920 GCA_948455865.1 Conomelus anceps
GTTACTGTCCAATAAAAATCCACTTATTCAATTTTTTCAAGAAATATTAATTTATCAATTTATTTAAACATTCAATCATAATATTATTGAAACAACTATTACCAAATCCTATGCAAATTTCTGTTGATCCTTCAGGTTACGTACCTTAAATGTAGAATAGATAGCCTTGAGAACTTGCATTACTTTACCATAATATAATACCAGAGATTATCTGTATCGTTATTGCGTGATAAGTAATAAAACTCTTCCAATTTCAGTTTTAGTTCGTAATCCTTTTTTACGGTAATATGTGAATCTTTCAAGCACTAAGGGAAGTGATAGCCATGAGCCGTAGCCGGTATCTGTTTAATTTTATTGCGAAATTGTTTGATAAATTTTCTTTTGTATATTAAGAATTCGTTTAATAATATTTTTGTAATTTCTTTTATTGGCAATAAAGATGTATTGTGTTATTGTAGAGTCAAAGATATGTCATGAACTCTTGGGCCCTCTTTGTAAGGGTGACCGATTAGATAGGCCAGCAAAAAAAGTCTGTACTCTGCAGTAAACACCTGCCAGTGGTTTGGAACATTCCTAAAATTGTAGGTCCAACTCATTAATCAACATCGTCAAAAAAACTCAATAACAACGCACAAGTCTCAGATTTATGTGAGCTTCATCCTCAAAAAATCTAAAAATTCATCGAACATTCATGAATTATAATAGAAAAGTTAAAAAACTTACATTTATTCCGAGCTTCTCGTATCTTAATTACTAAATCTGGAGAAACTCAGGTCGTAGGGCGATTCCACGGTAGTTTCAAACATCTCTTCCTCTTCAGGTTGTAGTAGATCGATTTGATCATTCTCAATTGCAGGTTGACAACTTGCTAGGCCCTGAAATTGTACGTTAGAAATTTTATTTTATTTATTTTTTCAAGATCGGTTTTATACACAAATAACTTCATGTACAATCTTCATCTACAAAAACTACCAAAGTGCATTTTTTGTGTATTGGAAAAAATATAATGTTTATAGAAATCAAAGCAGTTGAATGCTTGCCTGCTTCAGGGCGTGGATGGCCTCAAAAACAATATCCATCTTGGCGCATTTTTCGCCTAAAAATCAGGTACTAGATTACTCCATAACAAACTCATGTTTCTGAAACTTATTAAAAATATTCTAATTTGACTTTCAGATTTCTTCATGAGAATTGAATGAAGGTAGCAGTGAGATCACTGGTCAGGCTTCTCACCAATGAAGTAGCTGTGAATTCCAGTTGGAAGGGAAGAAAGGGGAATTATTCTTCAATAATTTAGAATTTAGAAGGTATGCTTGTTTATTATGTTTGTCTTGAAGCATATATTATATCAGCCAGTTATATTGAAGAAACAGATATTTACTTAAACAAATTTTGTTCAAACTATTTCTTTCATCTAGGAAACACAATAAGCTTTCAAGATCACAATTTTTTTGTAGGCCTATAGATCTCGAGTTCCGCACATGATTTATTTTCCCTAATGTACATTATGTACTAATCTAAATTTCTTAGAGAATATATTCATCCCTATTTTTCAAAAAGGCAATAGGGGGGACTAGATACACTTGACCTACTGTTAAGTTTTGTAATTTTTCTTTGGGTAGGAAATGGTTTGAAATGTATAATGGATGCAAACTCTAGTATTTCTATGGTCATCCATTATAGGAATAAATTGATAATATTTATCAGAAGTAGTTGTAGATATAAATTTCAAGAACGTTTCAGAAAGGATAAATCTTTCTAGTCCTAGGTATTACCAATCCCAATAATTTGAAAGTCTATTATATAATGTGAAACTTCAATGTTTATTGCAATGCAGAGCTGATTAACCTTCTTAAAGTCGCGGTCATTCACCTGGGCCCAAGCATTAAAAATGAGTGTTGCATCACCTCAAAATGGATTAAGTATTCCCAATTTCCCTCTATCAATACATTTTTTTAGCACTTTATTTTAGTAAGATAATTATAAGATGATACATCTAACAATAAACAGTAAAATATTATACTCTTTCATTTGACCCCAAAGTCGGAATGGAAATTCAATGGAGAATGTGTGCAAAGGAGGGACAATTTTGCAAAAAAGATTAACAAAACCCCATTTTCTTTTTGCTGATGATGCCCACATGAGTCCGAGACTTGTGCGTGGGTAATGAGGTGAATGATTACACAATGCTCCACGGTGGAGTGGGATCCCCCATTTGTGATTCCCCCTCCCAAAAAGTACCCAAGCTAGGACCGCTCCTGTAGTTGGTCACGTAGATCTATTCTATATATTTTGATATACTGATACTGAATTTATTTTGATACAATATTTGCAACCTTCACACTTCACTTTCACTAGAGTTCCAAATAATAATTTTCCCAGTATCTTTATTACACTCCACTCCAGAAAGTCCATTAGTGTTCCAAATATTTTCTCCAATATTAAATGTCTTATTATCAAGTTACTAATTACAAATGATTTCTTTGCATCAGAATTTCCAAATTTTGTAATAGAAAAATTAAATTGAACAACTCACCGCAATGGAAACCAACGCTAACACCGCTAACTTCATTGCACTCATTATGATGCTTGTGAGTGAAATGATAACTTACATTCACCCAGCTCCTGTTTTAAATAGATAAACGCAACAATGCCTCTATGCACTTGCATTATTTGTTCAATTGTTTGCCTTCAACTACTTGCATGTCGACCAATAGAAAAATTCATTGAATAATATCCTTTTTTATGTAATAGACCGTCTTTGTATTCTGCAGTCAATGTGTAGGCACTTTCTATATCAATACCAAACATGACACAGTAATGCATTTGTTTCATTTAATTTGAATAAGTGTCTCACAGGGCAAGATTCAGGTGATTAAATAATTCATTGTCTGATTCATGAGTCTCGAATATTGAGATAACAATTTTTTTATTTCAAAAATTATGTAGAATTAGTTTTGATAAATTAATTCTGCATAGAATCAAATTCTGATTATAAAATCATCAGCGAGGTCCTGAAAAAATTAGTTCCTTTTTTATGTATGAATAAATATTATTTAGATCAGTTTATAAAATATGTTCATTTCTCGAGAAATAGTTCATAGTTCAGGGAAGTGATACTGTAGCCGCGAACCGCAGCAGGTATTTGTTCAATCAGATTAGATAAGCAACGCTCTCCTAGGGCCTCTCTGTAAGGGTGACCGATTGGATTGGCCAGCGAAAAAATTTGTCTTTGCTGTAAAATCACTTCCCGGTGGTTCGGAACCCATCTAAAATTGTAGGTCCACCATGTTTCCAATAACATAGCCCGAGCAGGTAGGTGGAACTACCCATAAGGGACTCCCCACCAATAAAAGCCATCTACTTTTGAGTACTTAGCATCCATCATCGAGGCTTTCAGGTATAAAAATAAACAAGTAATGATCATTAATTGTCAAGAAATTGTCATACAAATACGATAACTATCGTACGTCTAGCAACAATAGTGTGTGAGAAAGATTTTGTAAACCGGAAAAAAGAGATTATAGCAGGGGGAAGTGGGTTGGACGGTGCTTGACTGAGTTTTTGAAAAAGGATAAAAAATGATAGAAAGAATAAGTAAAAGTGAATGATTTTAGATATTATTAATGAGAACTTACGTTTCCAGGTCTTGAAAGACCTATGCCAAACACTAATAGGTTGAGTGGTAGAGGGGACTCTTAAGTCCCAACTCCGCCTAATAAAGCATATTTTCATTTCATTTCATTTAATACACATAATCATTATCATAAGATTATAATAATAAACGGAAATGAACTTCTAAACATATAAATTACTATAAGAATCTAATAACTAATACATAAAATAAGAAATAAGAAAAACTACAAGGAAACTAATTACTACAATAACCATAATAACTACAAGAAAGAAGAAAAAAGTGAGTGAGAGAGTCAATGACAGAAATAACTTATTTATAAATAGCCCAGGCAATGAATGTTTTGTGTCGTAACAAATTAGGGGAAAGCTGAATTTTTGCAGAATGTTAGTATACATAGTACTTACTCAAAAAAACCAAAGTCCCGACCCCCACCCCGCTTGCTTCCCCCACCACCCCCCTATCAATATTGCAAGAACAGTACTTCAGTTAAAGGCTTATAACTCGGAAACTAATTAAGGTATCGTTGTGAATCTCATGTCATTTAATACTCAAAACTATTTTCTAAAAAATATGTCGTATACATTTTCTATGTAGATAGCCTAGTTTTTCAGTAAAAATATAGTTTATAGAAAAAAATGTCACCTCGAACCACAAAAATCAACTTCAACTGATCATATCTTTTTTAATATCGCATTATTGGTTGTGCCGTTCCTTACAAAACTTATAGATAATTTAATAAGCTTTAAAATGATGTGTCTATTGATTACTATAGTTCAAGTTATGGCGTCATAGTGAGTGATGAAATAGTAGCGGACACCGCGTCCCTGAACCCTACAGCACTGTGTATTGCATGGCGCTTGGCTATCCAGCCCAATCCAATAAATAATTATTGTCAAACAAGCAAGACTATATATGCCAATCAATAGTACACGTTTAAAAGTACATTTTCCGAAAAGTCCCCAAAAATTCCCCCTCAACTTTTCCCCCCAAGCCCCCTCAAAGTTGAAAATGTTTCCAATTATTGGAAATTCGATATCTCTGTAACTAACTATCGAACAGAGTTGATTCTTCTTCCATAATATCAGTCATATAATGTTCTGCAATAAATGTGCTGTTCACTTTGCCGGTAAACCTGATAGTTTTTTTTATAAAAATTGAAATATCTTCAAAAGAGAATTCTATCAACTAGATTTTTCATTATTTAGGGGGACATTTTTGTATGTCATTTTACAGAAAATAGCGTTAAATAGAAGTTATAGAACTTATTTTTATTAATCCAAAGATGTGTATAAAAGCATACTGACGATTAGAGATGATGATTTGTTCGATGAGTGATGTAGCGAGGAGGGGGGTACCCCTTCGCTAACATCTGATGCACTCCACCTTTATGTTCTCAGCTCTTCGAGGCTATTTCAATTCATATGTAAAATGTCACATTTGACATTTGACCGTTATTTTGGAATTCTACTTGAAAGGGCAGTATAGGCTTCCCTTATACTACATTATTTTGTAAAATGATGATTTATCATTATAAATAGTTATAACTTGTAAACTACTGAAGAATAAATCGCAAAATTTGTCTCAAACTGTAGGTATCATATTTTTCTTTCATACCCTCAGTAAGAGAACTGCCGAACACATGTTTTAAATCAAGCTAAACAGTTTTATATGTAGCAAAAATTTTGGTAATTTTCCAGGTTTTCCGATATTACAGCCACACCTTGTGTCAAACATGAAATAAACAAGATACGGTACCTTTCTTGTGGACAATACAATTACCCAAAACTGGGTACCAACGGCAGGCTGGTAGCATGAATAGAAAGTTATAATCATTCATAAAGTTGAAATTTCAATTTTTTTATAATCTTTCAACATTTTGAATTACAATAACTCAAAATTCATGCATGATACAAAGATGCCACTGGCATGTTTCAGGAAATTGTAGGCCTATTGTCTAAAATAACTGTGTCCTATACATTTTTTGTCCAACACATTGTATGACTGTACTATCGGGAAAACCTACGTATATATAGAATAATTGTTTAGTTTGATTTAAAATGTGTTTTCAGTGGTTCTCTTACTAAGGATATGACAGAAAAAGGTGTTACCTACAATTTGAGACGAATTTTGCAATTTGTTCTTCAGTAGTTTACGAGTTATAAACTATTTATAATGAAAATCGTCATTTTCCAAGTACACTTCAGGGCGGTAATGGGCAAACTATGGCCCGTGAGCTGGCCCGGAACATGATTTCGAGTGAAGACTAGAATCACACATGCAAATAAAGTTATAAGAAATATATGAAATATAATGTAAAAAAAAAATTTTTCTTTGCTAAATTAGGATAACGGTTATTTATTCATTTATCTTTTCGATTTCTCAGTACAATATTATCGCATCTCAGTTTGCTCTCAGTTTTTAGATATGAGTTAACTTACTAAAGAGTTGAGCTACCGCTTACAACGTGAAATCGACAGGGAAGGAAGAAAGACTCAAATTGCAATTACTGTATTATGACGGTATAGGCCTAATTCTTGTTTACTGTTTCAAGAGGTTTCCTGCCTCTGTTGTCATTGGATGAAGTTTTCATATGTTGAAACGAATACATGCTTGAAATTGGTCATCAGTTACAAAATAAAGAAACTACTGTAGTTTCATTATTGATTATCAATGCCAAAAGGTCCACACATTAAAAAAGATCCAACTGGAATGTTTAGTCTCAATGAAATTGTGACATCACTTTTATCCAGAACAAAAAAGAAGTTGAGCTTTTAGAGTAAATAGTGGAAAATACCAGACATAAGTATAACTACCAAACATTAAAAAAAACTTTACTTGTTTTCAAACTGAATATAAAAGTGAAATTAAATGTAAAAGGCCATCTATAAATAGATTGTTAGTGAGACATTCAAATGATATGAGCACTAAATGAACTTCATACTCTAATGTGCGTCAAAATGAGTGAAATGATGTCTAGAGCTGCTTAAATTACTGCTTTTAAACGCTAAACCAATTTACCAAAACCATTGTGGAGAAGTACCCCCTGTCACCTTTTGCTTTGATAAGATGGTTTAAAAATCAGATTGCTTCTAAAGCTAATCTCAGTTGGATTACTGCATCCCTTCGTGAGTTAAACAAGTCTTTCTACTACATCTTTAATTATTTAGGATAATATTCATTGAGACTTGAATTTTTAATTGATGATTGAATTGTAAAAAATGAGTACTAATCAATTTTTTGACCCGCCCACATAATTTCTCATTTCATCTAGCCCCCTCCTTCAAAAGTGTGCCCATGTCTAATATAGGGGGGAGCCTATACTGCCCTTTCAAGTAGAATTCCAAATTATCTGTCAAATGTGGCCTCAAAGAGCTGAGAAAATACAGGTATGGATTTCGACAAATCGTTCCTGAGATAAGGGCCCAACAATGTTAGCAAATGGGCAACCCCCCCCCCCCCCCCCCCCCTCTAAACCACTCATCCTATCAAATCATCATCTCTAATCGTCAGTATGCTGTTATACACATCTTTGGATTCATAAAAATAAGTTCTATAACTTCTATTTAACGCTATTTTCTGTAAAATGACATACAAAAATGTCCCCCTAAATAATGAAAAATCTAGTTGATAGAATTCTCTTTTGAAGATATTTCAATTTTTATAAAAAAAACTATCAGGTTTACCGGCAAAGTGAACAGCACATTTATTGCAGAACATTATATGACTGATATTATGGAAGAAGAATCAACTCTGTTCGATAGTTAGTTACAGAGATATCGAATTTCCAATAATTGGAAACATTTTCAACTTTGAGGGGGCTTGTGGGGAAAAGTTGAGGGGGAATTTTTGGGGACTTTTCGGAAAATGTACTTTTAAACGTGTACTATTGATTGGCATATATAGTCTTGCTTGTTTGACAATAATTATTTATTGGATTGGGCTGGATAGCCAAGCGCCATGCAATACACAGTGCTGTAGGGTTCAGGGACGCGGTGTCCGCTACTATTTCATCACTCACTATGACGCCATAACTTGAACTATAGTAATCAATAGACACATCATTTTAAAGCTTATTAAATTATCTATAAGTTTTGTAAGGAACGGCACAACCAATAACGCGATATTAAAAAAGATATGATCAGTTGAAGTTGATTTTTGTGGTTCGTGGTGACATTTTTTTCTATAAACTATATTTTTACTGAAAAACTAGGCTATCTACATAGAAAATGTATATGACATATTTTTTAGAGAATAGTTTTGAGTATTAAATGAGATGAGAATCACAACTATACCTCAATTAGTTTCCGAGTTATAAGCCTTTAACTGAAGTACTGTTCTTGCAATGTTGATAGGGGGGTGGTGGGGGAAGCAAGCGGGGTGGGGGTCGGGACTTTGGTTTTTTTGAGTAAGTACTATGTATACTAACATTCTGCAAAAATTCAGCTTTCCCCTAATTTGTTACGACAATGGCCATTTTTTTGCATTCATTGCCTGGGCTAAAACTAGCAGGTTGTCAGATTTAATTGAATCTGTAAACATGCAATGTGTAATAGGCCTAATTTGATGGACCATAGTTTCTTGCTCCTAATCCCTTATCTCCTACTTCTTCTTCTTCTTCTACTTCTTCTTTTGCTTCTGCCTCTTTTTCTTTGTATCATCTTCTCCTTCACCCCATCTTCTTCTTATCCTCCTTATCATTCTTCTTCTATTTCCCCTTCTTCTTCTTTTCTTTCTTCTTCTTCTGTTTCTTTTTGGTCTAATTCTCCTCCTCATCCTCCTCCTCCTCCTCCTCCTCCTCCTCCATTAACTTTTTCTTTTTCTTCTTCTTCTTCTCCTTTTTCTTTTCTTCATCTTCTTCTACTTCTTCTCCTTCTTCTTCTTTTCTTGCTTCGCATACATCTCCTTCTCTTCCTCCTCTTGCATTTCCACTCTCATAGTCTTCTTATTTTTCAACTTCCTCTTTTTCTTCTTCTTCCTCTTTTCTTCTTCTTCCTCACAACCTATACCATCTTTATCTTCTTCTTCTTCTTCTACTTCTGCTTCTCCCATTTTTCTGATCTTTTTTCTTTTTCTCTTTAATTTTCTAAAGGAGGAGGAGGAGGAGGAGGAGGAGGAGGATGAGGAGGAGGATGAGGAGGAGGAGTAGGAGGAGGAGGAGGAGGAGGTGGCGAAGGAGATGCAAAAGAAAAAGAAGAAGAAGAAATAGGTGGAGAGTAAGAAGACGAAGAAGAAGAAGAAGAAGATTGGTTGATTGATTGATTGACTGCCTTTATTATTTTCCTGGGAGGGCGAAGTTAGGGCGCAGCCGGCCCTCTCTTACACTTAACCCTCCCATACAGTTCTAACTTACATAGATATATACATAGAAGAAGAAGAAGAAGAAGAAGAAGAAGAAGAAGAAGATAAAGAAGAAATAGTTGGTGAGGAAGAAGAAGAAGAAGAAGAAGTAGAAGAAATTGATGGAGAAGAAGGCAATAACAAACGAAAATGAGAACAAAGGGAAGAAGGAGAAGAAAACGACCGAGATTATGATGGAGGAGTTGGTTATTGTGCGGTGGGTGGGGGGGGGGGGTTGGTTGCGTAGAGAAAGAGATCAAAAGAGTGCAGGATAAAGAATGTGTAGGAGTGATGAAGAGGAGACTAGACTACTTCTCATCATCAGTGCTGCGCTCTGTCGGGAGAAGAGAAGAACGGAGAGAGGCCGCTCTGAAAAAGGAAGCAATGAATTCCTGCGTTGATGGACACAAAGCACTGAGCACATGAGCACAGAGCGGGTTACCGTTAAAACATCCCACGCAACATTCGTTCTCTCCACTCGGCACTGGCACTGGCTGTGTGGCTGCTGCTATGGCTCTTCTTCTTCTTCTTCTTCTTATCCTTCTTCATCACCTTCTTACTCTTCTCTTTTTCTGTTCCTTTTTCATCTTATTTTGCTTCTCCTACATTAAACTTTGTTCTTTTCTTCCTATTTTTCTTCTCTTGCTTTTTCTTCTTCTACTTCTTCTTCTTCTCCTTTCTTTCTTCATCTTCTTCTGTTACTTCTCCTGTCTTTTTCTTCTTCTCCTTCGTCTACTTCGTCTTCTTCTTCTTCGTCTTTTTTTCTTTTTCTTTTTTCCTTTCTTTTTCTTTTTCTTCTTCTTCGTTTTCTTATTTTTTTCTCTTCTTTTTCTTTTTCTTCTTTATTTCTATTTCTTTTTCTTTTTTTCTTTATCTTTATCTTTTTCTTTTTTCTTTTTCTTTCTCTTCTTTATTACTATTTATTTTTATTTTTTTCTACTTTTTTTTCTTCATTTTTTCTTTTTCATTTTCATCTTCTTTTTCTTCTTCTTTTTCTTTTTCTATTTCTTTTTCTTTTACTTTTTCTTTTTCTTTTTCTTTTTCTTTTTCCTTTATCTACTTCGTCTTCTTTTTCTTTTTCTTTTCCTTTTCCTTTTTTTTCTTTTTCTTTTTCTTTTTCTTTTCCTTTTCCTTTTCCTTTTTTTTCTTTTTCTTTTTCTTTTCCTTTTTCTTTTCTTTTTCTTTTTCTTTTTCTTTTTCTTTTTCTTTTTCCTTTATCCACTTCGTCTTCTTCTTCTTCGACTTTTTTTCTTTTTCTTTTTTCCTTTCTTTCCTTTCTTTCTCTTCTTCTTTTTTCTTTTTCTTTTGTTCTTCTTTCTTTTTCTTTTTTTCTTTTTTCTTTTCCTTTTTTCTTTTTCTTTTTCTTCTTTTTTTCTTTTCCTTGTCTTTTTTCTTCTTTCTTCTTTTTTCTTTTTCTTTTGTTCTCCTTTCTTTTTCTTCTTTATTTCTATTCCTTTTTCTTTTTTCCTTTTTTTTCATTCTCTTTTTTCTTTTTCTTTTTCTTATTCTCCTTCTACTTCTCCTCGATCTTCTCCTTTTTCTTACCTTCATTCTGCTTTCTCATCTTTTCGTCTCCTGCACCATCTTCTCCTCTTTCTTTTTTCGTCTTCTTTTGCTTCTCCTGTGCATTTCTTCTTCTTATTGTTCTTGATCTTCTTCTTCCTCTCCTTCTCCTCCTACATCTTCTTCATCTACTCAATCTTTTTGTTCTCCTTTTTCTTCTTTTCCTACCTCTTCACTTCTCCTTCTCCTACACTTTCTCATTTTAATTTTCTTCTTCATTTCCTTCTCCTGTATTTTCCTTCTTCTTCATCTTCTCCTTCATCTTATTCTCCTTTTACATCTTCTCCTTCTCCTCCATCTTCTCCTTTTTTTCTTCATCTTCTTTTTTTCCTTCTACTGTCTTCTTCTTTTCGACAGATAAAATTTCAAGTAGCTAGAATGGAAAAGAAAAACTGTAGACCTATTAGCTATTGTACGAAAGGTACAGCATCTTAAAATATAGAGTATCATACTCATTTTAAAAAAAAAATTTTAGGAGGAGCAGCCCACATAGGTCTGAGACCTGTGCGTGGTTAATGAATTGAATGATGGTAATTGATGAGTTGGACCTACAGTTTTAGGTGGATTCCGAACCACGGGGAAGTGAGTGATTTTACAGCAGAGAACAGAGCCTTTTTAGCTGGCCAATCCAATCGGTCACCCTTTAGAAGAGCGCCCAGGAGTTTCGTAGCTTATCTCTGATTGAACAGATACCTGCTACGGCACTCGGCTATCACTTCCCGAGTGATTACTTGTTTATAAATAATTTGCTTTAGCATGGCAACCGCAGTGGTGTAATCGGTTACAGTGCTTATTTCTGATTGGACTCTGACTACTCCTGCGGTCACGGGTTCGATTCTAGTTCAGCCTGGCATAATTCGTGTAACCTTTGGATACATTGGAAAAATTGGGTAATCTTTTACCCCATTCCCCACGCCCAAATCTCAGACTCGAGTGGGCATTATCAGCAATATAAAAAAATAATATGTCCTGATAATTAAAAAACTTGCTAAAGGAAAAAACACCTGAACAGTCTTCAACATGGATATTGTACGATAATTTTGTGGAAATGTACGATAATTTTGTGGTAATGTACGATAATTTTAAAGCTTCCGTACGGCTCTCAGATATCTGGCAACACTGTCGTACACTCCCGTATCCGAGTGAAGGAGAAGGAGAAGAGAAAGAAAAGGAGATAGATAGATAGATAAAAGGAGAAGGAGAATTGAAAAAAAGGGATAAGAAGAAGTTAAAGAAAAGAAGAAGGAGAAGAAGTACACTCAATTGAATCGGGCTACCTGCTGGTATTTATGTTAATAGAGTGTAGAGAAATACATGGAGATACGGTAGTATAATATATAAAGAGATAGACGATAGATATAGATATAAGCTGTAGAGATTAACGTGTTCTATATAGAAGAGTTGGTCCATCCACCACGAATCGTGTGACTCTTTCTCTCATCAAAATTGCGTTCACTCTCCATTCTGATTAGCTTTATTTATTCATCTCTCTGTCCTTTCATCTGCTTTTCATTCTTTTTTTCGCTCTGTCTCGCTTTTTTCTTCATGTCTCGACAATACCGGTTTTATTCATCTTCTTCTTGTGTTGTAGGATCGTTTGTGTGTGTTAGGAATTTATCCTCTGTCAAGAAGAGCAAGCTTTAAGATACAAAGAGTCTTTTTCCCTTGTGGCTGTATATTGGAGTTAACCTCGGCCAAGATCTACATCTTTGGTGACAAAATCTTACTGGGTGGAAATAGTATCTGTTCAGTCAGATAAAGATAAGCTACGAGCTTTCAGGGACTCTTTGGAAGCGTGCCCGATTGGATTGGCCATCAAAATAGACTCTGTTCTCTGCTGTAGAATCTGAATGTGGTTCGGAAACCACCTAAAACTAAGTGTCTAACTCATCACCCACCCATTGGTGAGTAATGAATTGGATGATGATGATTGATGTGTAGGACCTACAGTTTTAGGTGGGTTCCGAACCGCCGGGAAGTGATTTTACAGCAGAGAACAGAGTCTTTTTAGCTGGCCAATCCAATCTGTCACCCTTACAAAGATGGCCCAGGAATTTCGTAGCTTATCTCTGATTGAACAGATACCTGCTACGGCACTCGGCTATCACTCCCCTTTACTCAAGGGACTCTCGAAATTAAATACATTCAGGGCCATATTTAATAACTCTTTTTCAGTGTCCCTTGACTGGAGGAGTAGTATAAAAAGGGCCATTTCAGGACAACCTTGACCCCTCATCTATAAGAATTTGCAGATTTGCGTTAATCTCATTACTTGAAGTTCAAGCTCCAGGCTCATGAGGAAATCATCTGCAAAAGAATGTAGCTAACCTTTAGTCAAAACTTTTAGTTTTATTGGAGTCATTGCAAGAGAACAGTTTACTCTCATAGAATATAATTTGAAATATATTGATTCGAAAGAAAGAAATTTGGAACACGAAAAGGGAGCTCGTGATAATGGATTTATTTGCCAAAATCAATTTGAAATCGAATGTTTCTGATCTGCAAACTTATTTTCTGAAAAATTTTCAATTTGAGTTTGAGAAATTCGCAATAGGTTATTAATCAGATTTCAATTCCTATAAACAAAACAAAATTAGGAAAACTTCATAAATTTATCGATTATTCCAAATCGATTAAAATAGATTTATGATTGACGTGAAAGTCATGAAAAAGTTCAATCACAGGTCCAATGTTCTGATGAAAACGAGGAATTGACAAATCACCATCTTTGTTTAGTTTTAATTTTAAATTACAGAAACCAATTAACAAATCCATCTAAATAATTCAATTTTCTTCAATGAATAATAAGACGAAATTCATTTCATTTCATTTCATTTATTTACACACAGTTTCCAGAATACAATATCACAACCATAAATTGTCACAACCACATTTATTGAAACTTTGAGAAACTAGTATCGGTTGTTACACCATTATCAATCTCAATCAAACTAAATTTTTAGTTTGTTTTGTTTAGTTTGATTGAGATTGATAATGGTGTAGCAACCGAAACTAGCTTCTCAAAGTTTCAATAAATGTGGTTGTGACAATTTCGTCTCATGGATACCTTCCACAATATCACCCTCGCCACTACAAAGTCAATTTTCTTCCATAACTTTTAGTTTTATGCACAGTAAAAATATCAATGCTCTCAGGAGATTCAAATATCTTATGGCATTTCTAATTTAGAATAATTGAAAGTCTTTCATTCCTTCAGTGGCCCTTTGTACCAGTTTGGTCGATTCGGGAAACATAATAATGTGTCCGGTTAGCAGCGGTCATCTTCAAATAGAGATTATCTCAGAATCCCCTCAAATATCACAATAAATTCATTGCTATTGACGAAATTCATTGCTAATATCTCAATAAACAGAAGTATTCTATGAAATGGAATAATTTAACAAGTTAGTTCCAAGTTACTGACAATTGAACAAACTGACAAATTTTGAGATTGATAATGGTTGTCATTGCGGAAGTCTTCAGTATAAACTAATAGCACTTAAAGGAATTCGAAATTAATAAATTCTGAATAATTTAATTTTCTTCTATTATCAATAGTTTCACGCACAATAAAATAATTAAGGCACTCATTTTACTTTTACTTTTTTTTCGGAGGATGAAGCCCACATAGGTCTGAGACCTGTGTGTGGGTAATGAATTGGATAATTTATTGTGATTGATGAGTTGGAGCTACAGTTTTAGGTGTAATGAATTGGATGATTGTGATTGATAAGTTGGACCTACAGTTTTAGGTGGGTTTCGAACCACCGGAAAGAAAGAATTTAAACCGGAATTTGAAAGAATTTAATGAAATTGAACCATAAGTAAATGGAAATTAATGTATACGGTTTGCTAGTCTTAATACCAGAGATAGAATTCTCAAGTTCCCAAAGTACCTTCTCTTTTAGTGGAAGGCTTTAAGGCTCCACTGAAAACATAATAAGTTCAAAGCTTGTGCGTGGGTGATAAGGTGTGGGCGTAAGTTGTTGACATTTGTCAAGCTTCTATTTAGCATTTAAGTACATTTGTAACACCCACGTCATTTATAAAATTCATCTACCTGAAATTGGTGTGTTTCTGTCAAAACTTTGATTCATTCTTACTATAATGAACTAATGGATAACTGTCAGAAGAGAACAGAGAGACATTCAGATTCAGATAGCTTTATACGAGTGAAAGTACAATTTATATGACTACTGACTTTTACTTTACAATGAATGACATCACCTAAATTCATGGAAGATAGATTGAAAAATAGATACTTTACTATTAAACTGTTTTGTGAGTTTGATTACTGACATTAATAAGAATATTTGCATAATAAATGAATTGTACTATCAAGGTGATGCATGTACACAAAAGGGCGGAGTTAGGCCAAAATAAGAGCTATTAGATAAGATAGGGCATCAACCTATCAGTGAACTCCACTAGAATTAGTTTATATAGAAAAAAAGGAAATGTATTCTTTTTTCTATATAAACTAATAATTAAGATATTTCACAGAATACAATGAAAGTGAATGAGTTGATAGTAAAAATTGATTATTAAACTTGATATGATTCAGAGAAAAAACTAAGTAATTGGGCGGAAAATAGAAAAGAACAAAAATTAAATTCTACACAAACTAAACAAGCAACTGAAACAATAATAATTGAAATGTAATAAAGTATAGATTTAACTAAAGCTTATTTTTATAATCAGTTAAAACTTAATTAAGAATTAAACACAATTATGGGTGTACTGAATTAACTAAGGAATTATAACTATAATTATGTTAAGGAAGAAAAAATAACTGTAAAAAGAAGATAATAGTAATTAGAAAAAATAAAATTAAAAGAGAGACTGATTAGACTTGATTATGTTTCTTTATTCATGTAAATTTACAAACTATACATATGAATGGTTGAAAACAAAATTATCAACACCAAATAGATAATAAAGTAAACTTAGATGATGCTATTTTTATAG
This sequence comes from Conomelus anceps, assembly GCA_948455865.1. Lineage (NCBI taxonomy): Eukaryota > Metazoa > Arthropoda > Insecta > Hemiptera > Delphacidae > Conomelus > Conomelus anceps. Next base: position 23,299,283 of record OX418217.1, read on the forward strand.
AGCAAGAAATTATGTACAACGATATTTGTATGATCTTAATGATGTAAGCTATGATGTTAACAATCTAAGTGATGCAATTTCATGAAATGGCGGAGTTTGGACAAATATTCGTCCATTCTTAACACTGAACCTAGAGAGTGAGCGAGAACGAGAGAGTTTGATTGCCTTTATTAAGGGCGAAGTTAGGAGTCCTGGTCCTCTCTTACACTCAACCCAGACGAGAGAGTGAGAGTGTGAATGTGAATAATTAGCGGTGAGTGGTTCGTTGGTGAGAGACACATGTCAGACATGCGCGCATATTCATGCGAGGTGGAGCAGGCGAGAATTCATGTTGTAGGAGAGGGTGGTAGGATGACGGTGAGGGGTGGGGAGGGGTTGAATGATGTTGCATAGCAAGTGACGAGAGTAAAGTTCAGAAATAGAATCGACATTTTGGTCGTGATTGAACTGTGGGTAAATTTAGCATTTAGTTGCCAGTTTCAGTCGTACGTGGTATGAGAACAGCACAGAGCTGCTAGATGCTCTCTCCATTCTGTACGCTCTCCCTCACTCTCACACTCACTCACTCTCTTTTTCCCACCCTCAAACGCTCACTATATCACTCTCGCACACACTCTCTCACTCATTCTCTCTCTGTCTACTTCTTCTTCTTTTGTTTTGAGGAAATAGCTCCGATTTTAAGTACAGACAGGTGTCAGTCGCAAAATTATATGATCTCAAAATTGAAACTTGGAAAAATAGAGGAAATTCTGCCTTTTGATGGATGTATCTTCTCTCACTTACTACTTCAAATTATGTTCTCCTTTGTTTTTGATGCATTTAAGCGTTTTTTCCTAGCTTTGATATCCAAAAACTTCATTATTAGAAATATTCAATAAAATCTGCTCTTTTCTCTCCTTTATTTGTTCTGGTTTTGTCTATCATTTTGACTGCATCTAAAAATTATATTTTTTGGCATTTTTAAAACTATTTTTTTCCTTGTTTTACTTTTGCTAATTTATTATTTTGAGCGCATCTACGTGTTCTCTTTACTTGGCTCTGATCTCCAAAAATTTGTTTTGGAAAGATTGGACAAAATTTGCTTCATTTTTCCTTTCTGAAGTGATTCTCCCTCTGTAATAACTTCATATACATTTGCCTTTCTGTAATTTTGAGTGAATCTATGTTTATTTTGCATGGCTATTAATCAACAGAAATTATTAGTTTTTGAAATATCGTCGTTTTTTAGACTTATGTTGACTAGGTGTACTTTTCGCTTGCTCTGATCTCCGAAATTTTCGCTCTAGTAATATTAAACAATTCTGGTTGTTTTGTATCCTTTTTGCACTTCAATATTCTGTGATTCTAAGTACATCTAGGTGCACTGATCTCCAGGAAATTGAGCATTAAAAATATTGATCTATATTTACTACGTTCGTTTCTTTTCTTGGACTTCTTTTCTGCTCCCAACACTTTTTTCATCGGCCATTTTTGATTCATTAATTATCTTTCTTTATCCTCTCTCGTTTCTTCCACTACTTTCATCACTTCCCTAACTTTTTATACCTCCCTCTCACTTCTCTTCTCCATATTTTTTATCATCATCTCCTTCTTCTTTTTTTATCGAATTACTTTCGAATTTCATTCCATTTCTCTCCATTAACTAAGCACTCCTCCAACCTTTACATCAATCACATCTATTTAAATTCCACCCCTTCCTACACTACATCCATGCTACATTCATCCTCCGAGAAGTTATAAGTTTCAACAGACTGAAATCAAGTTACAGCACCAAAACGATGGTAGCTTCTCTAGAAACACTACAGGTAGTTTCTCTAGTCTCTGGGTCAATTGATCCAATACTCACGGGGAAAACTGACAACTATCAAACATGCACTCCTGGGACCGGGGAGTGGTCCATGTGTGTGCGTGTGGGCGCGCACGTGTGTGTGTGTGTTTAATCATGCTACAAGGGTAGCTCTCAACATGCAGATACCATCACAGTAGTAGTATTATCACTGTAGCAACGAATGGCAGAGTAGCTAGCTCAAGTGGACGGACGGACGGACGGACAACAAGGTTGTCGTTTCCCACCCACTCTCACTTCTGTAAAGAGGTTTTCCCCGGTTGTGGGGGGGGGGGGGGCAGTGTTGATGATGATAATGATGATGATGGAAGGGTGCAGGAATCATCGTCAAGAGTTGAGTTGAGTTGAGTTGACCAAAGCCCCACTATAATACATACCACCTTTATAATATGAATATAGTGGTATATACTCTAGTGTGGCTACTATAGTTGCGTGTGGTGGGTGGAGGGGTAGGTGATGTAAGAGGGTGCAGGAATCATCGTGAGAGCTGAGTTGAGCACACACACAATGTATATATATACCAACCTTATGGTATGTACTGGAGTGTAGCCTTGACCAATGCCGCAAAGCAAGTCCTGGTCTCTGACGGGATAGAGCGAGAGAGGAGACTAACGATGTCCAAGTTAAAGAAGTAGAGAGATAGGAATAATATTATAACAAGTGAGAGTGAGCGAGACAGGACATGGGAGAAAGATGCAAAGCTCCTGTGTTTCCGGTCTCAGTGGAATCTTGTGCTTTTTCCACCTGTTCCTCCTCATCTACCAACTCTTTCTCCTCCAACTCATCTACCTCTCCAAACTCCTTCACCTTCGCCTTCCCTATACTCTCTCTTTCTCCTGCTCTTCCTACCTGTCCCAAATCTCCCACACCCTACCGCACCCCTTTCCTACTGTCTACTGGTCAATATTTCGGCCACCCCTCTCGTCCTTCTTGTTCTTCTTCTTCCTATCCGTCCTCATCTGGGTCTCCTTCACTTTCTCATCATCTACCACCTCAATCTTCTCCGCCAACTCCTCCTTCTCATCCTCCTCCTCCTCGACCTCGACCTCCTCCTCCTCCTCCTCCTCCTCCTCCTCCACCTCCTCCTCCTCCTCCTCCTCCTACTCTTCATCCTCCTCCTCTTCGTTCTCATCATCCTCTTACAACTCATCATCCTTATCCTTCCCTTCCTCATTACTGTCACAATTTTCTTCTCCTCTTAATACTTGTGCTTCTCCTACACCTCATCCTCCTTCTCCTTCTCTTCCTCATCGCCAACCTCAATCTTCTCCTCATCTTCATCCTTATTCTCCTCCTACTCCTCATTCTTACTTCTCTTTCTCTTCCTCATCATCTACGACCTCAATCTTCTCATCCTTTTACTTCTCCTCCTCATCCTCATCCTCATCCTCCTTCTTGTGCTCGTTCTCCTTTTCTTCACCTCTTTTCCATCACCTATGACCTCAATCTTCTACTCTTCATCCATTTTCTTCTCCTACCCCTCGACGTCCAATATTTCAGCCGCCCCTCTCATCATCATTCTTCTCCTCCTCCACATCATCATTCTTCTCCTCCGCATCATCATTCTTCTCCTCCTCCACATCGCCTCCTCATCCCCATTTTGGTCATCCTTATTCTCCTCCTTAAAGTCCTCCATTCTCTCCTCCACCTGACACTCCTTATATAACTTCTCCTATTCCTCCTTTTTCTCTTTCTTTCTCCTTCCTAATCATCCACCACCTCAATCTTCTTCTGTCATCCTTTATCGACTCCAGCTTCGCTTCTTTCTTCCCCTCGTCGTTTTCTGCTCCATCAACCACTTCAACTTAAGCTTCCAACTCTCCACCTGCTAAAAATCATGTCATCCTTCTCCTCTTCCTACTCCTTCACCTACTCCACCTCCTCCTTCTAATCCTGCTCCTCCTTCTCCTTCTTTTCCTCTTTCTCTTACTTATCCTACTTATCCTACTTCTCCTACTTCTCCTCCTTCTCCTCCTTCTCCTCCTTCTCCTCCTTCTCCTCCTTCTCCTCCTTCTCCTCCTTCTCCTCCTTCTCCTCCTTCTCCTCCTTCTCCTCCTTCTCCTCCTTCTCTTCCTTCTCCTCCTCCTTCTCATCCTTCTCCTCGTTCTCCTCCTTCTCCTCCTTCTCCTTCTCCTGCTTCTCCTCCTTCTCCTCCTTCTCCTCCTTCTTCTCCTTCTTCTCCTCCTTCTCCTTCTCCTCCTTCTCCTCAACCACCACCACCACCTCCTCTTCATCCTCCTGCTCCTTTTCCACCTACTTCTCATAAAATCTCTCCTTTTTCAGCTACACATCTTTTTCTCCTTCTTCTTTGTCAACCTGTTCGATCTAACTTTCTTTATCATCCCACGCTTCAAATTATCCTCTTTATTATCCTTCTTATCATCCTTCTCCTCCGTCAGCTCCTTCTCTTTCGTTTCCTCATTTCATTCCCTTCAGTCTTCTTTTTCGTCACTCCATTTCCTCAACCTTATTTTTAACATCCGCCTTCTTCTTCTCCTTCACATCTCATCACCCTCTCTCTCCTCCGCCACCCCATCCTCTTCCTCCGACCTGCCCTCCTATTACTCATCATCAACCTCAACCAGCATTTCTCTGTTGTCTCTCTCGTTTTCCTTCTACTCAACCCTCTCTACGATGGTCTCCGGATGATCTAGGGAGGGGAGCAACTGTCCTCCCGACCACTCATCTCTGACGTCATCATCTCTGAACTCCCACACTGTCCGTTGGGGTTTAGTATCGACCATCCGTCTCAAGCCGGATTATTGTTGTGATAGAAGAATTTGGACTGCAATACGAAAGAGACCATTGAGAAAGGTTGCAAAATCTTTCTGGACATCAGAAAGAGATGGAAGAAGAACAGTAGGTAGAAATAGAAGGGATTAGAACCGTAGGAGAAAGAGGAGAAATAAGAAGAACAGTTGGTAGAAGGAAAAGGAAGAAGAATACTAGATAGAAGAGAAGGAAGAAGAACAGTAGGTAAAAGAGAAGATACAGTAGAAGAACAGGTGCAAAGGTTTCCAATGCCAAGGTCGAATGAAATGTTGGATAGTCAAGATTTTTGTAAATTGACTAGTAAATCGTTGGTCAATGGCTCGATTCCCGGCTAAGCATGGCAGGTTGCATGTTAATTTTTCTCGTCATCCATTCCTCATCACCAGGGTCCGGTTGCATAATAACATTTATTCAAACATTTTTTACAAACGAATTCTATTCGTACTAAACCTACAGCTAAATCTGCAGCTGTTTTGTGAACTGTAATGAGTGCATAAAAAGCCACTTGGTTAGGCAACTGTAGGAAATAGTATATTACGTTACAAGTGCGGGAAAGGTGTTTACCGTGCGAGTATGACAAGTTAATGCACAAGACGAAGTCGCGTGCAGTATTATTATACGAGTATTGTAAACATCTTCCCGGACGAGATACGTACAATATTTTTCGTCATACTAGTCTAAAATATAAACTTTGGGCAAGTACAGCAAGCATCATCAAACATAACCTCAAAATCCATCACAGTACTAAAATATATTTAATAAAATAAGATAAGTTTGTTACTTCGGAATCGATGGCGCTGCCATGAATGATATTACTGGTAGTTCTTCAAGGTAGAATGTCATTCCGATTCATTTGTGAAGTGATTTTCTTTTTCAAAGGTGAATCAGCTGATATTTTCCATTCCGTAGGGATAACTTGTTTCTGGAAGCGAGAGGGAGGTGACATTATACTGACATTTCCAAGTTCTGATCAGGACTTTTAAGAGCGAACTACTTATTAGGACGATCATAGCACAGGGGAAGCAGCTTGGAGATATTCTTCACCAAGTTCGACTCAAATATCAGATAAAAAAGGAGTTGTTATATTCAAAAGTTGTTAAATATGACAGTTGTTATAACAACATAATATTGGAGTTCAGGATAAGGGTGCTTGCACAATGGAGCACACAATACTCTAGTTCTAGGACAATAATACAGTAGAGCCCCGATTATTTGCGGAATTAGATGACAAGGGCACCGCTGATAGCAAAAGTCGCGAATAACCCAAAAAATGAGGGAAAACACGAAAAAAACTATTTCAGGATAAAAACTATGTTTTATTGTACAAAAAACATGATATTCAAACTTTTAAAATATGTACAGTACAGCAGAAACCTTTGTTCTACATCTAAATTACTAAAATAAATATCAGTAAACAAAAAACAATATACTGTACTGTTAACAAAAAGTGTTCGGTTACGCCTTTCTAAAGTTATCAGTCACTCGTTTTTGTTTCGTGCTTTGGAATATTAAAATTCAAATAAACATTTTTTTTTTGTAGCACTAGTGGGGCTCTACTGTAACTGCAAAATCGAAATCATACTGTGGGGGTGATATTCATGTTCCTCCAATCTGAAGCAAATAACAGAATATAATTAATTATATGGAAGAAAAATAATAATAATAATAATAGTAATTATAATAGTAATAGTAATAATATTAATAATAATAATAATAGTAATAGTGATAGTAATAGTAAAAATAAAAATAATAATAGCACAAGAAGAACAATGAACTGCGAGATTATCATCAAAGATTAAAAATGTCTAAATTGTTAAATCGTGGTCCTAAGTGACCAATCACGAAAATAGTAATAATAATTATAGCATTTTCTGCTAGAAATCTAGAAATGAAGAAATGTTGAGTCTTACCAAATACTTTTGAAGTTATAGATTCCGGTGGCTCACCCACCTTAAAAACTATAGGTCCAACTCATCAATCACCAAATCGAACTCATTACCCACACACAGGTATCAGATCCATGTAGACTCCATCCTTAATAAAAAAAGATTAGGGTGCTTGCACAGTGCAGCACTCAATAGTCTAGGATTATAATAACTGCAAAAACAAAAACATGCTGTGGACTGGTGATATCACCAACGAAAACAAATTTTCAGTGATAAAACCAGCGAACACATAAGACCAAAGGTGCAGAGTGACCTGTTGTCAGTAGGACGCCATGATACACTGCTTTATCTTGGAAGCCAGGTTCCACTCACTAAACATTCGCAATAAGTAGGCTCAGAATATTATTCTGCGCGTATCAACTTACCCCGTATCAACTTGTCCCGCTCTTCCCTATGTGATGTGCAGAATGAACTAAATGTCAATAATTGAATTCCTGGATTTCTTGTTCCATGACGAACTGCGTTGTTAATATTAACTTTTCATGTGAAATTTAACGACATGCAGTCAAATATTTGTTAAGAATAAGTATAATAACTCACTTAATCTGGCCGAGTACTTTCGAATCTATGAGATCCATCTTCAGAGGCCTCTGAAGATGGATCTCATAGATTCGAAAGTACTCGGCCAGATTAAGTGAGTTATTATACTTATTCTTAACAAATATTTGACTGCATGTCGTTAAATTTCACATGAAAAGTTAATGTCAATAATTGTTCTGAACTTTCAATTTCATATACATGATATTTTAATAAATAAGTTCTATTGACGAACATACAAATAAATTTCGATGCTTATGGCACCATCCTCAATTGATATTTGAATCAAACCAAGTGTTTATCATCATTTGAATTTGACAAGTTCTAGATTCATACATCAAAATTATTTTAAAATGGATTAGTTCTAAAATATCTCTCACAGCATAAAGTGTAACGTTGTAAAATCACTTCCCAGTGGTTCGTAACCCACTTAAAACTGTAGGTCCAACTTATCTCATCAATCACCACCATCCAACTCATTACCCAAGCACAGGTCTCAGATATATCTGGGCTCATCCTTAAAAAATACTGTCCTAGAACCTTATTATACAGCGCTATTTGAGTCGCGGTCGCGCGCCACAATTAAGGATAAATTACACTAGCCCGTTAAATTTGATTAAAAACTCATCTAATGGCTCCCAATCATGTTAATGCGTTCGTGTACTTAGGCATTGTTCAGCTTGATCAGGCCCAGCTGATATAATTTAACCTAAATTGTTGCTTGCGACTGCAGTGGCTGTGTATAACAAGGGCCCGCCTAAAAAGCAGTCGTTAAGTCACATCAGAGGCACTGAACTTCATTTAGGTGCGACCTGAGAACTCTCACACCAGATCTGAACCAACCAGGTTACAAGGTATTATTATTTATTGTTGTGGATATCCATTTTTCGTGAACTGCAGTAGAACTATTCATAAACTTGTATAAACTTGCTGTGCAGAACTGACCTTTTTTGAGTTGCGGCGGACGCAACTTAACTTCACTACCTACCTACCTAACTCACCACCTTCCTACGACCACCAGACCTTACATACTAGAAAACCAGTCAGTCTGCAACCAAGCGCCGAAGAAGAATGACATAGTTCGAAACGCGACCGCCGCAACTCAAAAAAGGTCAGTTCTGCACAGCAAGTGTATACATATTAATAGTGGGCCTATTATTATTTTATAAAAGCCATAGGTTTTAGCATTATCCTACTGTACTCTGAAACAAAACAATACATTTCAAATTTTCTTATTTCATATAGTTTACAAACAATTCCCTGAAGCTTAACCCTCTTATCATTCCAAAGGGGGAAAACAACTTGCTTAATTACAGGAAAGTACTGAACACATTTCCTTGCTTTCGAGGATGGCTGTTGGCTAATAGGTTAGTTGATAGGATAGGTCTCGTTATTCAATAGAAGTACCAGTGGGGTACTTCTCAATACGGGTGCATGATATTAAAAGGATATTCTCACTGAGTGGTTGAAGAGTGTTCAAATTTAAACGTGCGCAAAGTAATAAGCCGTTGGGAACGATTGGAATGGCCCAATGAAATGGACAAGTGCTCTTCAGATTTCGAGGGTTTTTCATCTTCAACACGCTATTCATTCATTCGATTACTGTTAGTGTAATGTTTAAAAACCGAGTGGAAATGTTAGAGATTTTCTCTATTGGTCGTAAACCGCTGCTTATAACAGGTCATCCCAGTTTTAAACATTTCACCCATATTTTGCAAGTATCCTGCAAAACTATACCAGAAAGACTGATTGAGGAAAAACCATGAAATGAAGCTTCGATTCAGACTAATTTAAACATGTGTCTCTATTTAAAATATATAACCTATTCACTTGAGTCGGGCTTAAGTCGCGCTTCGGCCAATACTCAACGGTTCTGTCACTTCGAAAATAATTTAAAAAGTTTTTTTATACAGTTAATAATTAAATTTATGCACTAATTATAGTATGAAAAACAGCTGATTCCTGCACTACTACATTTTGCCGTACTCCAGCTGACTTTGCCGCACTCCAGGTGTGCCAACTGTAGGAAGCATCTAATGTGTAACTTGTACTGAAAGTATCTTTGCTGCAATCGAGAAACTATTTGTGAGCTACTTTGCACACTAGTTACACTAATAACTATTTCCTACAGTTACCCAACAAAGTAGCTATTTAAGCGAATAAAGTATTTAAATTTGAATCACTCATATTAAAGTACGCAAAACAGCTGATTCCTGCTCTATTCTACTTTTCCGCACTCATTTTACTTTGTCGCCCTCCAGGTGTGCCAAGAGTAGGAAAAAATTTAATGTGTAACATGTGCTGAAGGTATATTTGCTGCACTCAAAAAATTATTCCACACTCACCTTCAGCTCGTGTGTAATGCAGTTCTCTCGTGCAGCAAAGAGCTACTTTTCGCACTAGTTACACAAATAACTCAAATCAATTCATTGAGTCATAAAAACAATACATGAATCGGCCAAGTCAATAAGTATAAAGTGAATTACAATGTACAATCACTGATAAATATAATATTAAGTCAAATTTAATATAGTCTACAACAGATCATACAAAGTGAAAGTATACCGCAATAGGTAAAAACATAGAATCAATTCAGTCAAATGAACAACACTTAGGCCTAACATTTTATGAGCACAGCATGTCATAAAGCATGAAATATCACATTGAAGATAACTATATGTTTTCCTACAGTGACCCGAAAAAGTGCCTATTTTTTCACTAACTATAGCATACAAAATAGTCTATTCCTGCACCAGTGCGGGAAAGTACTTTTCCGCACTCCAGATTTGCAACCTAACAACACAAAATAGTGAGCATGTAATACGCAGGTTCCCTATTCTGCATTCAAAAATAGGTTGGCTACTCTGCTTCAGCTGTGAAATAGTTGTTGTAGTTGTTGTTGAAATCGATTTGATTCGAAGATAGGTTATGTGAAGAATTGTCAGGTTATGTATGTCCTGTTTTGTTCTGTTTAAATTACTTTATACATTACTATAGACAAATTTAGGCTAATGTGTAATACGAGCGCAAAGTATTGTTTCTACACTCGAGAAACTTTTTTCTCTCGATGTAGAAAAACGCTATTTTGCAATCTAGTTACACAAATAGCTATTTTCCTCATGTAAATACTCATTTCTATCCTGATTTCTTAACTCATCCAACTTTTTCGTTTAGTTTTGTTAACCTTATTTGTAAATTGTCCCTCTTTCTATTCAAACTCATCCAATTTTATGGTTTACGCATTTATGTCTACCCAAACTTTTTCGATTTTATGTATTCCTTAAATTTTGTAAACCCTCTCTCAAACTATGGTCCAACACTTTCGTTCTCATATCAACCAGCCCCAAACAACGCAATCCCACATTTAAAGGTCAAGTTGATCCTCCACGTCATCAAACGAACATCAAAGCAGGAGACCGAAACAATTACTACAGGAACGAAGGAAATGGGGCCACAGCATCGGACAATGATAATTTCGAATGGAGACAAAAATAATTGGAGAGTGGGTGAGCGAGAAAGAGAGAGAGTGAGAGTGAAGGAGAGGAGAGAAGAAGAAGCAGAAGAAGAAGTAAAAGGAGAAGAGGATGGAGGAGAAGTTTAGTAACCAGAAGACAGTAGAAGAAAATAGATGATGGTAGAAGAAGGCAGGATGAGGAGGTGGAAGAAGAGGAGGAGTAGGAGGAGAAAGAGGATGAGGAGGAGGAGGAGGAGAAGGTAGAAGAGGGGGAGGAGAAGGAGAAGGAGAAGGTAGAAGAGGGGGAGGAGAAGGAGGAGGAGTAGAAAAAGAAGAAAAAAGGTGATGGAAGAAGACAGGAGGAGGAGGTGGAAAAGGATGAGGAGGAGGAGGAGGAGGAGGAGGAGTAGGAGGAGGAGGAGGAGGAGGAGGAGGAGGAGGAGGAGGAAGAGGAGGAGGAGGAGGAGGTGAAAAAGAAGAAAAAAGGTGATGGAAGAAGACAGGAGGAGGAGGTGGAAGAGGATGAGGAAGAGGAGTAGGAGTACGAAGAGGAGAAGGAGAAGGAGGAGGAGGAGGAGAAAAAGAAGAAAAAATGATGACGATGATGATGATTATTATGAATAAGGTGGTTGAAGAGGATGATGATGATGTAGAAGTCATATACACACACCCACAGTCAGCTCCAAAAACCCAAAGGCAGTTTCAGATGTTAAGCCGCGTACTACGAGTTTGTCAAAGAGGTGAATGAGATGAATCCACTCTGTATATAGCATGATAGACTATCTACATTAAATATAGTTATAATCCGTGCATATGTGGTTGGAGGCGCATGGATGAGACAGAACCCACGCCGTAGAATGACATGATGATTGGGTGGGTGGGGGTGGTTGAGTGGGTGGAGGTGTAAGTGCGTGGGTGGGTCATGAGCACATGACGAGGTGAATCGTTCTCTCTCCTATCACTCACACTCGCTCACCCTCACTCAATCGCCTCTCTCACACTATCCTCTCTCACCCACTCACTCATTCTCACACTCACTCACTCCCTCTCTCTCTCTTTATCTCTCTATATCACTCTCTCTTATCTCAATCTATTACTCTCTTTCTCTCACACAGTCCTCTCTCATAATCTCTCTCAGTCCTCTCTCACACACTCTCTATCTCTCACACATTCTCTCACTCGCTCTCCCTCCCCTTATCTTTATCCTCCCTTCAGTGTTGCCAGCTGTACCATAATTATTGTAAGAAAATTTGGTGTCTTGTATGATGTACGATTTGGCTACTTAAAATCTGTACTATGGTACAATTATTGTACGATAATTTGGTGTCTTGTATGATGTACGATTTGGCTGTACTACGGTTCAATTATTTCAAAGAAAGCTCATTTCAAAAATTGTTTTTAAAATAATTCAATAAATGTTATTCCTTATTAAAGCATATATAATTATAAAGTATTTGGTAAATTTTTGACATCAGGTTCGATAATCTAGTCTGAAAGGTTGGCAACACTGGCGAGCGCAAAGAAAAGGCTTATGACTCAAGCAAGCGTGAAATACTTCATTTATGATTAGTTTTCAGCACATAAACTAATTCTTTATGAGCAGTTCTAGAAAAAATATATTTGTTGATCAGCATTCAGTAGCATTTAAATAAAAGTTTGCTATTTGAAAGTGCTGCCTTTTACACATGAATGTAGCTGGCATATTTTTGCCTCATGGCGGTTGAGGAGGTATGGAGGTTGAGTAAAATGGAGCCAAGACATTCCGTGTGAGTTTCAATGAGGTCGGAACGACGGTGTGTGGCGCCTCACGTACGTGACACGAATGAGGAGCAAAATGAGGAAGGTGTGGTGGGGATGAGGAAGAAGAAAAAGAAGAGAGGAGGGGATGAGGAGAAGAAAGAAGAAGGGAGGAGTAGTTGGAGAGGGAGAAGTAAGATTTCTAGATGAAATTGTCTTCTCACAAAGCTACACCCAAAAAAACAGGTAGAGCTGCACCTAAGAAAACGTTAGAAAGTAGGATGGAAGACAAATGAGGAAGCTGAGGAGGGAATGAGGACGAAGAGAGGAGGGGATATGATGAGAAAGAAGCAGTGAGGAGGGGATGAGGAGGAAGGCGAAGAAGAAGAAGAGAGGTAGGATTTCTAGACAAATTGTCTTTTCACAAAGCTATCCCAAGTAGAGCTACATCCAAAAAACTCAAGAAAGAATGAAAGACTGCTGATGTTGAACAGTCCTTTATAATAAACAGCTACTTGCTGTTATCTGTTGATGAAAGTCTAACATGAGAGGATAAGAGATTGAAGAAGAAGGAAAAAAGAAGAAGGAGGAAAGAAAGAAGAAGGAAAAAAGAAAGAAGAAGAAGGAGAAACTTTCTTTGTAGTGGCGAAGGTGATATTGTGGAAAGCATCCATAATGAATAATAAGACGAAATTGTCACAACCACATTTATTAAAACTTTGAGAAACTAGTTTCGGTTGTTACACCATTATCAATCTAAAAGTTTTTAGTTTGATTGAGATTTATAATGGTGTAACAACCGAAACTAGTTTCTCAAAGTTTTAATAAATGTGGCTGTGACAATTTCGTCTTATTATTCATTAAAGAAGGAGAAAAGGATGAGGAAGAAGAAGGAGAAAAGAAAGAAGAAGAAGGAGAAAAGAAAGAAGAAGAAGAAGGAGAAAAGAAAGAAGAAGAAGGAGGAGGATGAATGAGGATCAGAATGAGGAAGCTAAGTGAGGAGATGAGGAGGAAGAAGTAGGATTTGTAAATAGAATGGTCTTCTCACAATGCTACACCCATATTATGTTTCTCTAATATGATAGAAATAAGGTGGATGTAGACATTATGAGTTGTAGAATTGAACTGAACTGATTTTCAATTCCAAAAGCTATGAAATCTGATTTACTAAATTGGTAATGCCGTGGTTTTGGTTCAGAATGATCATTCAAAAACTTTTTGGAAGGAGTCCTTGTAATTTTGTTAATTTTGCAGTCATTGGAATGTACACAGTTACAATCATGATGTTGTTGAAAAACTTTACTTTCTATTTTTGATGCTTCAAATGCAATTGCTTTTTTCAGTATGTTGTCAAAATTGGTGGAAGTTGTTTGTAAAATTTGTTCTCGTATCCAATCATCTTTCAGTCCTCTAACAAATTGTATACGTAGTAAAACATCGGCAGTTGATACTGTTTGTTTGCATGTTTCTGCCTTACATTCAACCAAGAATTCACAATCAGTTATATCACGTTTTAGGTTAGTTACAAAATCTGAAATTGACTCGTTCTCTTTTTGAAAAATATTCAGAAAATAATGTTGAGAAATAATCGGGCTCTTTTTTGGAATTAGTATCTTTTTTAATTGATCCACGAGTGTATTGTAATCGAGTAGTTTTATAGGTTGCTCAGGACCCAACAATGCAGAAAGCTTATTATAATGTTCGCTACCAATGGATACGCAAAGGAGTTGAGCGATTTGTTTTTCATTTCCTAAGCCTTTCATCTTATAGTAATTTTCGAATCGTTCCAGGTAGTTTGAAAATTTTTCCCGTTGCGTATCAAAATTCTCAAATGGAGCTACGTTCGAAAGTGCCGCATCCGCAGGCCTAGTTTGAGAACTTACCTCAAGTAATGAAGTGATTTGTTCCTGTTGCCTCTGGAACATAGTTATGAAGGTAGCAAATTGATCTGGATCCATATTTTAACTTATTTTCCTTCGTCGCCAATTATTATGTTTCTCTAATATGATAGAAATAAGGTGGATGTAGACATTATGAGTTGTAGAATTGAACTGAACTGTTTATTTATAAGTAGTAAACAAGATAGTATAAAGGCAATCATATGATAATATCAATATGAAGAAGAAGATATATAACAACCCAAAAGCCTCAATTAGAGCTGCACCCAAAAAAGGTTTGAAAGTAGAATAGAAGAGGCCTGATGCTGAACAATCTCAAAACTATGAGGAAGCTACATACCAGGTTTCAAGAGTCTAGAATCTTCCTTTCAAGTACTAGAGCACAGACGGGCGGACGGACAACGGCACGATTTCAATAAAGCCCTGTCCGGTCCTTCATGACATAAATATTGATAGAATGATATCTATTCCAACTCTGACCAAAACTCAACACTCAAGATTAGAAGACTTGTCCTACTTTTGGGGGTTTAGTCTGTTTAAAGGGACATTTCCAAGCTTTGACTCTATGACTAGCTTTGACTCTGAGTTAAAGTCTGAGTTTAGTCTGTTCAAAGGCACATTTTCAACCTTTGACTCTAAGACTAGCTTTGTCTCTGACTACAGCAAAGGAATCCAAGATTTGTGTATCCGGCCTGATTCGAATGTTGTCTCATAACTGGCAAGATTGATTGGTCTGTCTGTCTCTAAGACGTCCCACTGTGAAGCAGACTAGACTATAACATCTTTTCTTGGCTGGCATCATCAACCCTTTACAAATCAGGGTATCTGACTGCAGTTCCCTTTGACTTCAAGGAGTTTAGATCTTTAAGAAATCTCTATTATTATAATCCAGCAAAATGTCCTTCGTTTTAAAACGAAATTCATAATTTTTGTTTAAAATATTTCAGGAGGTAGGCAATCTGCGCCCTAGTCGTTTGGCAATTATCTTGTGTGCAAATTCTTGTAAAGGAAAGGCTGTGATTGGCTTAGTGTTATTAGCTGTGATTTTCAATGATCAATTTGAGAAATAAAAAAAGGTTTGAAGCTATATCAGTTTGTGTACAAGATGTGTTGTATAGGCTTGTTAGTGCGAGGGAGAAAGTTAGTTGAGAGAAAGAGCGAAAAGAGACATGGAATGAGAGAAACAGAGAGAGAGAGAGTGAGTGAGTGAAATGAAATGAAACCGAGGGAGTGAGAGGAGTGTGAGAAACTTAGTGAGAGAGTGCGAGAGAATGAGGGAGAATGAGAGGAAGTGGGTGAATGTGAGGGAGATGGAAAGAAAGTGTTAGAGACAGAAAGAGTGGTTGAGAGAGCGAGAGAGAGCGTGAAAGAGAGTGAGTAAGAGAGCATTGTAATGAAAGGGTGAAGGAATTGAGACCTAAACCGCGGCAGTGCGCGGCGCTTGGGCCAGTCAGTAATTATAGATCTGAAGACGGAGAAGAATATGAAGAAAAAGAAGAAGATCCCGATGACTGGTGTGGGAGGGAGGTAAGGGAAGAATTTGTTACATTTATATTGGGATGTCTCGGCGACGCGACTCGCGCACGCGTCCACACACGCACGCGCCAACACTAATCATACCGATGCCGGTGCAAAGTGATTTTAAACAAGCGTCGATTGCTTGCTGTCTGCTTGTACACAGACTGTCCGCAGACTCCTAACGTGAAAATTGTTTCTCTGTACGTTCAAATGGAATCTTATTTTTGTTTATTCTTATGAAAATGGCAATAGAAAAACATCACCGTATGTTAAATGTATACTTGGTAAAAATATGTAACATATTCCATAATTGTTTACCTAATAAATATCTTTCAACATAGGTATTAGTCTACAACTAAGTTAAAAAAATGAGATAGAATTCAATTTGACCCATAATGTTTGTTTAAATTGAATTGAATCGTGTCTAGAAACCATAAATATACGGTTTTAGAGAGGTTATTTTTCATTTTTTTCAGCGAGATGACCCCCGGACCCCGCACCCCTTTTGAAGTCAAGGAAGCCATAAATTTCGTCAAAATTTACAAAAGACTGAGGCATATACCTATTATACTAAAGGTTCACCTATCACAATTAAGCATAGTCTTATCAGAACATGTCACAAATTTTTCAGTATTACTTTTAAGTCTTTTTTAAATAATTCTTTCAGATTCTGTCTAAAAATCTGTAAAGTAACCTAAGTCTGTAGTGGGTCCCAAAACAATTGGAGAATTTCCATCGGGCTTTCGGCTATACCCTTCATTTTGTTCTTTGTTGTATTTTTGGAGTCTGCAGAGTGTCTGTTTTTTCTGCGCGCACAGATTTAAATATTTTTTGATGCCAACTCCATACTGCCACCGTTCGCTGGAAACTTGCCACCTTATAATAGAGAAGAGTTCATCTGCTTTGGCTGAAAAATTTATTTCAAACAAATTTACAGTATTAGTTCGGGTCAAGACTCTCGACGAGTTTTGAAGATCACACCAACCAAAACTTAGCTTTTGATAACGAGGCCTGATTCACTTGATTTAATCAATTTAATACTATTTTCAAGTATATTTTAATATGTATGGTAATATTTATTTCGTGGCATTAGTTATACTAGTCTTCTTATGGACAATCTCATTATATTCAATTTCACCCCAGCACATATATTTATATAGTGGGGTGTTCATGAGTAATCAATTTGGAAATATTTATACACACACATTGTAAACATTTATTATTATTTATCAAATGAAAATAAAGTCCTCTGGACAGGATTGTTCAGAGAAATTTAATTGAATTCTCAGTTGGTTAGTATGAATTAGTATTGTATAGTACTTTGGATAGTTAGTATTCAGTTTTGAATATTAGTCTCAAACTACTTAAAAGGATAGGAGTGCCATTTTAGATTGTTAATGCAGGTAGTTTTCAATTATATAATTTAAACATATGGTAGATTTATACATTTTATTTTTTTAAATTTAATAATAAAATTGTGAAGAAATTACAATGAATGTAAATATGCAACATACTCAAAAATCCAAAACTGTGCTGTTCACAAATGTTTGATATGTCATATTGTCCAAAACATTGAGGTTAATTTACACTATAGATTTATACACAAATAAAATTTATCTATATATTTATACTCATTGCTATTCATTCCTATTTTGAAAATTGATATAAATGTGTATGTAACTAAATGTGTATGTAAATAAAATAAATTGAAACATAACATAAAGAAGCATATTACCTAAAAAATTTCATATCATAATTTATGGCATACAACTTTATGTACAAATTATTGCTAATATTCAAAAATATAGTGTCAAGTTATTTTTGCTAATTTGAAAGAATGCATTTTTTGCATGATGAAAATAAAAGCTTGCAAGGATGTATAACAACTATAATATCACAAAAAATAATTGATTCATTCTGGAGAATAAATTTAAGTTTATAAATAAATTTAAAAAATAAAAACTAAAATGTGAATATCAGAGATATTGTATTTAGAAGAAATATTAAAATAAACTTAAAAGTAGTAGTTTTCAACTTAATAATACAGTAATTGCTAAAAGTCAAGTTTTAATCATGTTGGGCTTCATATAGATTTTTTTAATTTTTTGAAAAATATATCTATTACCCTACAGATATTGATGTGAAAATAATAATATATAGTCTTCATAGATGTAGATTTATTATATTCTCAACTAGTTGTTAATTATATTGTTTATAGTCAATAATCATTCAATTTATTAAATTAAAAAAATATATATCACAGATATTGATATACAGTTGGTTATATTGGCGGGCCGCTTAGCGCAGTTGGTTGGGGCGTCGCAACTTCAACTTGCTGTCGTTTAAGTGGTCGTGGGTTCGAATCCCGCTCCACCGTCAGGCATTTATGTGTAATCATTCACCTCATTACCCACGCACAAGTCTCGGACTCATGTGGGCATCATCAGCAATAAAAAAAAAAGATATGCGCCAAATATGCGCCAGTAGATACAATAAATTAATAACAGAATGGGCTTTCAAAAACGTAGATTTATATTATTTTAACTACTAGTCGATAGTAATATTGCTTGCGGTCAAGAATTATGTCGTCATTTTAGTTAGTTAAGATTTAATTATGTCAGTCGATCAAAGACACTTCTGGTTCTAGCAGCAAATATAAACCAATTGAAACCTGTATTGAGCGACAAAAACTGGTTAAACCTTCTGGGCTTTAGCTGTCATCACTAGTTGAAGTATGAGGAAATTTTGCGGTTTTCTGTATTTTTGAAAAGCTTGTGATTGACGTAAGAAGGCTGCAACTTTAGTCAATTGAACAACATGAATAGGTCAGCAAAAAATCGAAATTAGCACGTTTAAAGCAAGGTCAGATTAGATCAGTAAACTGGATCAGAGTATAAGACTACTATATATATATTAGACTATTGTGTACTGGAGAAGCCGTGAGCCGCAGCAAGTATCTGTTCAATCAGATTCGATAAGCAACGCTCTCCTGGGCCCTCTCTGTAAGGGTGACCGATTGGATTGGCCAGCAAAATAGGGCTATTTTCTCTGCTGTACAATCACTTCCCAGTTGTTCAGAACCCACCTAAAATAGATTGTAGATCAACCATGGTTCCAATAGATTGTAGATCAACCATGGTTCCAAAAACATGGTTCAAGCGGCGAGGTGATTAGGGTTTGGTGATTAGGTGGTAAGGGTCTCCCCACCAATAAAAGCTTTATTTTTACTACTACCATAGGCAAGGCATCAGTCAACCAGACCCCTCCTTGAAGATAATATACTTCAGTACCTCTTGACTACATACACCCCCCACCAATACCACCAACCATAGTCAAGTGATAGTCTTGTCGGGACCTGTCACTCAGTACTGTATTTATTTGAATCTACATCTGTACATGAATCTGTACTTCATCTATCCTTCAACCCATTCACATGATAATATACTTATTAAATAATTAAAATAAATAGTGAAGGTTCTAGAAATTATTGGTTGAGTCCACAGAAAGCAACATAAATCACTTGAAAAATTGTTGAATTCTAAATTTGATTCTGTTGATTCTAAACTTTTATTGTTAAATCTAATATCAAAACTGCTACTGTATTTCTTTGGCGTAGACTGATGAAGCTTCTCTTCACAAGTGAAATGAATCCCTCCAGCATCACCAATATAAGTGAGTGAAAAGCAATATTTCAATAGAAATACAGTGTCAGTTTCAATATTAGATTGTTCATCATAGAATACGAGTATTTCGTCATGGAAAACATCACAGATTTTATTGTTACTAAAATAATACTTAGTCTTGAAATCTAGATAATTGAATGAGTTGCTTTCTGTGGACTCAACCAATAATTTGTAGAACCTTCACTACTTATTTGAATTATTTAATAAGTGCATTATCATGTGAATGTATTGAGTTGAGGGAGAGTTGAAGTAGATTCAAATAAATACAGTTCTGAGTGACAGGTTCCAATAAGACTGTGCTTGGTTGTGGTAGGCGAACCTTTATTAGTATAACATGTGTATGCTTCAAAGTTGTTCATCAATTTGATGTACAAAATTTGATGTACCTGGTTCCACCCTCAGGAAAAACTTGAAAAATAACCAGTCTAGAACCGTATTCCGAGTATTTCTACACACAAATACTTTAATATTAATACACATTATGGGTCAAAGTGCATTCTACCCATTGTCCTATTTTAAAATTTGTTGAAATTAACAATAAATAGTTGAAAATATCAATACCTTCAATTTAAAAGCAAACATAATTCAAATGAAGATGGGGCTATAAACGTGTTTGTAAACGATAATCAACCAGGAAGAAAACATTGCGTTTCTAGGAGTTTTGTTGAATAGATGATTTAACAATCTTCTATCGAGGCTCCATCTAACCTGGGCTCCATACATTAACAAAATATTATATAAAATTTTATCTGGGTTATTTGTCCTGCAACAGATCAAATGCGAAAAAGTTACTTTTTACCATGGCCTCTCACTGTCACATATTCGGTATGCTATCTTAGTATGGCGTAATTCATCATAACAAAACCTTGATAGGGTGTTCAAGATCCAAAAGAAAGCTGTTAGGTGTATGGAAAGAGTAAAAAGATTAAAATCATGTAGGCCGTTGTTCAAGAGACTTGGTCTCCTAAATGAACCTTGCTTATATGTGTATGAAGGTACTGTTTATGCAAAAAAGTGATATAAACCAAAATCTTGTACACGATTACGTATAATACAGGTGGTGGTGGTTCGGAACCCACCTAAAACTGTAGGTCCAACTCATCAATCACCATCCTTCAACCAATTGCCCAATAGGTCTTGAACCTATGTGGCTTTCATCCTCCAAAAAGAAAAAAGAAGCCGAGGAGATTATCACTTGGTGAGTCACAATAGTAGCTTATTATAACAAAAAACTGGTTATATTGCTGGGAAGGACGACAACAAGCTACCGCAGTTTTTGAAGAGTCTTGAAATATAGAAATATTTAAAGAACAATTTAAAAAATATTTAGTTGGTAAAGCTTTTTATAGTGTACAAGAGTTTCTTTCACATCAAAATTACGCCTTACCTCAACTAATTGATATAGTAATTATGGTAACTAGTGTTTAAGATTGTAAAATTGTTAATCTGACTTCTCTTATACTCCTTAACTGGAGTCTCCAAGACGTAATATACAAAAAAAGAGAGAAAAACAGAATAATAAAAAAATAAAAGTCTATTTTAAATGCAAAACATAAATGTCTAAATTTGTTCAAACAAATCAAATAGGTATAACGTGTAAGTTTTTTTTCTTACTGGTTTATGAAGATGATACATAGAAATATTTTTATGGATTACATTGGGATGGAGCCGCCAAAAAAGAAGAGCTCTACCTTGAAATCAAGCGGCTATAGCAGCCTGTCCCTTTCCCATAATTATCAATAGGGACGTATGCCGACAAAAGCCTTCATTCTCTTTCATTTTTCTCTCATCATTCCTCTCGCTCTAGCTCAGAAGATTGACGCCACCCGTTACAGACTCTGGTAAAAAAAATAAAAGAGTAAAAAATGTTTTCAAGATTATGGTTGTCTACCTGTTGTAGTTTGCAGCCGATTTAGATCGGTCTACAGTCTACAGCCTTCATCAGTTTTGGATCGGTTTTGATCTTTTTTCTGGGAGATCTTCAAGGTGGTGTAGGGAGTAAATTTATGAATAGAAACCATGTAGAACTACTATACAAGAAATAAAATGTCCGATGAAAAAGTAGTGGGTTTATATAAGCCCAAGCGCCACTCTATTTCTTCACTCTGTTTTAATACAATCTACTAGTAGTAGTTCTGTGAACAGTAGACCTCACGCCCAAGAATAAGGGTTCGTGCACACCGAACATACTCCATGTACAAAATAATAATAACAATCGCGAAATTGAACAGAATCATCAAACCTAGTCCATGATTTTTTTTGAGGATGGAGCCCACATAGGTCTGAGACCTGTGCGTGGGTAATGAGTTGGATGATGGTGATTGATGAGTTGGACCTACAGTTTTAGGTGGGTTCCGAACCACTGGAAAGTGATTCAATTTACGTAGTCTATTTCATGTATGTTTTCCACGAAAGGTCACTGCTTCACATCACAGAGGCTGCGTTTCTATTTTCCAAACAGCTGATTGTTAAAATCTGATCAGATTTCGCATGTTTGATGATTGAATTTACATAACAATATTTATTCAAGTATTTGTAGTATAATGTATGGTACTGATTATTATTATACTTAATTTAAATATTATAAATTATGTTTGTCTCACTTTGTTATTCTTATGAATGATAACTTCATTCATATGAAGGCTCAACCAGGTGAATAAGAAGGGCTATCTTTAAATCTGAATCCAATTGCATATGATGGAGAAGTTTATTTTGAAAATATTATGTTTCCTGTAGAAAGTGCCTTTCTTGTTTCCTTTTAAACATCCTTTGAATGCAAGAAAATTTCGAAAATCCTTACACATCCGTCGCTGGGAATTCCTTAAAGGAGAACCAAAGGAGAATTCCTTAAAGGAAATTCCTTTACTCCAAGGAGAACCTTATCTAATATGGTCCATATGTTTAGCCGTAAATGCGTGCAAAGAAACAGATAAACATACAGTAATTGCTAAACGGTCGACTTGTAATAGAAACCTCTCTTCGTTCGGTCAAAAACTGTGATTTATTGAAAATGTCACATTGTCTTGTGTCTTTTCGCGTTAAAATGTTTTAGAATGAAGTCGTTTCTTGTCCCTTTTATTCTTTTGGCTCTCGCTCGTCTTGCTGTTCAGTTATTGCAGAAATTAGGTTATTTTTTAGTAGAAATCCATGGAAGGTCAAATTTTTGAGTCTTTATACAATATTGAATATGTAAATTTTGTTACGTAACTAATAAGTTTTCTTTTTCAGTTCTCGTTAAATAAAAATTATTTTAAAAAATAGATAGAAAATGCTACTAATACAGTATAGATCGTCGTCAAATTAGACAAAAATAAGGTAATCGAGAAAAACAACTGATATGGTTTTTTCGCCAATCGCTTCCTCTAACCTTGGTCAATAACATACCAAAATACCCCAAGGGTGGTGAGTGAGCTCGTTGTGGGAGGGGAGTATAAAGGTACAATTTTTAATTTTTTTGCTTTTAAATCAGTACCGATATTTCAAATCGATTTTTTTGTTCATATGAAAATGATTATAAAGCTGACAAAATTAACTACAAAAATGATTCCATGCATTTTTTTTTAGAACCAGCCGCAAGGGGGATCAGAATAACCTCCCCTTCTAACCCCTTCTACTAATATTGATAAAGTGTGAATAATTATTGTGCTTCAAAGAGAAATTTCAAGTGAAACAGCGACCTAACCTAAGATTTTGATCCTACTTTAAAATTTTGTGAAAAACAGTTTTGGGCGATAGCCTGTTGTATTCACATTTATTGTATGCTAGTTGAATGAATAAATAAATAAATAAACCCATTTAGTTGGCAATGAAGGGTCCTATATGGAAAAGGAAGGAAGAGGAATGTGAATTCTTATTTTAGAATTCAGGCCATTTATTGAAATAAATCTTCAATAGTTTGTCATTAAACAAGCATATGTAACCCTCAACCTCACCTCACCAGTAATTCATCATCATTGAGATTTCACCTTCAAAAAACGGTATGATATGATTGTTTAACTTCCTAAACTTTAGGTTACCCACAATGAATTAGTTTACAATAAATAACTTTAAAGGTGGAATAACATTCGTCCTGTGCCACAATGTGACAACCCTTGTATAACTGTGCAACTGTACAACCCCTTAATTTGGGAAGCCCGTAACGCATTTGCGATTGGTTCTACAAAAGAATTTATAAAAGAAATTTGTAGAGAATATTGTCAGCTTTAATTTTGATAAGAACAAAATAATTTATTTTAGTTGTCGTTACTGATTAATAAGCAAAAAACTGAAAAATTGTACCTTTCTACTCCCCTTTCTAAGAAATATTAAAAAAACAACTGAAAAAATATTTAGTTGATCCTTTTTATGGTGTACAAGAGTTCCTTTCACATCAAGATTGGGCCTCGCCTCAACTAATTGATATAGTAATTATGGTAACTAAAACTATGGTAACTTATTTATAGTGTATAAGATAGTATAATTGTTAATCTGATTTGTCTTATATCTTAACTGAAGTCTCCAAGACGTAATCTACAAAAAAATCCAAGCGCAGACCTGATTGACCGTGTCTGAACATCTGAAACAGAATTGAAATGAATGTCTACTATGACAATAGTATAATCTTCAAGACAAGAAGACGCCGGTTTTGGAGTATAGGACAAGTCAGGTTAGATCAACAATTATATAGGCCCTACAATATTACCATTCCCGTGCGCTAATTACCAATTTAAATCAGAGGTGAGGCTCAATTTTGATCTGATGATTAGGGCGTAGAAAGAAATTTGTATTAGTTAAACAGACAATGAGGGCCCGATATGGAAGTCTGAACAGTGTCGACTGGATAGATTCGAAGAAGGAACTATTTTAGGACTTACCAAAAGTGGATGGAGCCACTCAGAACTCAGAATGGAGCGGGTGAAACCCTATTAAGAGTGGGATACGCTTGAAAGTGAGAGCGTCGACTGATGAGTTGTGTTATGTGGCCAGTGGGATTGGCGGTGAGGGGATGCGTTGCCATGGTTACCAGATTAAGTTCACCACTACGTTGGCATTGATACACTCTAGTGCCTTTCCGTCGCGGTCATCGTTTCTATTCGGTCGCATTCTACGATACTCTGTTGAGTCACATGTCTAAAGCCTCTACACGCTACTGTACTCTGTTTAGTCGCTGTTTCAAGCTGTGTTTTACGATGCCAAAAGCCCCTCGGATTAAATACGCGTTTAATGTTATCTAATGTTGGATCAGTTTTTAAGTGCTGTAATTATTCTAGGTTTCCAAGTAATTGACCGAACGAAGAGAGGTCTTTATTTCAAGTCGACCGTTTTGCATTTGTCTGTTTGTCTGTCTGTATCGCATTTACGGCGTGGACCAAATTCAATGAAATTTGCATGGATCTTCCTTTAAAATTGATGAATATGCTATTATTTTTTTTAAATAAAGTTGATTAATACCTGTCGTTGAACTAATTAAGAGTGAAACAATAAATTTAAGGAATGCCCAGCGATGTATGTGTAAAGATTTTCGAAATTCGCTTGAATATAAAGTATATCCAGAAGGAAAAACGTAAGACTCTTGGACCTTCTTCTAAAGGAGCTTTTAAAATGAGCTTCTCTATCTTATATGCAATTGGAATCAGATTCATAGGTAGCTCTCGGCCACCTCAAGCTTAATCTCAAGATAGTCCAAGCTGTGCATTCACGGTGATTCTCCAGGTGTAAAGTTTTTACCAAAGTGTGGAAGTGACATACAAAGAAATAGGAATATTTAGAGGAGAAAGAAGAGGATAGCCTGAAGGTTAGAGAGAGATTTGTACGATAGAGAAAAAGGAGAAGGAGCAGAAGAAGAATAGGATGATGATGATGATGATAAAGAAGAAGAAGATAAGAAAAAGGAAAACAAGATGGGAAAGAAGAAAAGCTTTCTCGTCCTTCCGCTTCACCTCCTTCTCCTACTCCTCCCTCTCCTCATTCTCCGTCCTCCTTCTCCTCCTTTTAATCGTTCTCCTCATTCTCCACCTTCTCTATCCTCGTTCTCCTCCTCCTCCTCCATCTCCTTCTTCTCGTTCTCCTCGTTCACCTCATTCTCCTCCTTCTCCTCGTTCTCCACCTCCTCCACCTCCTCCACCTCCTTCTCCTCCTCCTCCTCCTCCTCCTTCTCCTCCTCCTCCTCCTCCTCCTCCATCTCCTCCTCCTCCTCCTCCATCTCCTTCTCCTCCTCCTCCATCTCCTTGTACTCCTTCTGCTTCTCCTCCTTATCCTCCTTCTCCCCTCCTTCCACTCCTTCTCATCCTTCTCCTCCTTCTCCTTCTTTTTCCTCTTCTCCTCCTTCTCCATCATCTCCTCATTCTCCTCCTACTCCTCCTTGCCCTCCTTCTCATCCTTCTCCTCCTTCTTCTTC
The DNA here is from genome assembly GCA_948455865.1 of Conomelus anceps. Classification (NCBI taxonomy): domain Eukaryota; kingdom Metazoa; phylum Arthropoda; class Insecta; order Hemiptera; family Delphacidae; genus Conomelus; species Conomelus anceps. The sequence goes on from OX418217.1 coordinate 23,325,050, forward strand.
TTCTCCTCCACCTCCTTCTCCTCCTTCTCTTCTTTCTCCTTTTTCTCCTCCCCTTCCTCCTTCTCCTCCTCCTTCTCCTCATTCTCCTCCTTCTCCTCCTCCACCCCTTCCTCCTTCTCCTCCTCCTTCTCCTCATTCTCCTCCTCCTTCTCCACCCCTTCCTCCTTCTCCTCCTCCTTCTCCTCATTCTCCTCCTTCTTCTTCTCCTCCTCCATCTCCTTCTCCTCCTTTCCCAAGTTCTCCTTCTTATTCTCCCCCTCCTCCTCCTCCTTCTCCTCCCTCTCCTCCTTCTCCTCCTCCTTCTCCTTCTCCTGTAAAGATATACAACTATACAGCAAAGTTGGCTGTACTTGGACAAAGAGTTGTCCGGTGGTGTGGAGACCATGCGCAATGTTATTAGTCCGGTAGAGAGAGAGGTTGGGGGTGGTTCAGTAGGAATTGTTTGGTGGTGGGGCGGCAAACGGGTATTTATTTGGCTTTAGAAGAAAAACAAAAGTTGCTTAGATTCAAGAGTAGTTGGTGGCGCGGGGCAGCAGGAGGTGGCAAGAGGCAGTAGATTGGGGGCGGCAAAGTGTCGGTATGGTGTATGCTTGTGTCTCATGCCTCCGTCTTAGCCACTCTCCCTTCTCCTCAGCATTCTACACCTTCTCCTCTTCCTTCTCACAGTACTATTTCGTCTTCTTTTTCTCATCCTCACCATCCTCATTCTACATTATCATTCACCTCCTCATCCTTCTCGTACTACCTCTCTTCCGCCAACTGTTCTTTCTTCTTCTTCTTCTTCTTCTTCTTCTTCTTCTTCTTCTTCTTCTTCTCCTCCTTCTTCTTCCTTTACTGCGCCTTCTCATTCTCCTCCACCTTCTCCTCTTTCACGACTTGCTACTTCTTCTTCTTCCTCTCCTACTGCTTCTCCTTCTCCTTCTTCTTTACCTTCTCCTCCTCTTCCTCCTCCTCCTCTTCATCCTCCTCCTTATCCTCTTCCTCATCCTCATCCTCCTTCTCGTCCTTTTCCGCCTTTTCCGCCTTTTCCTTCTTCTCCTCCATCTCCTTCTTCTCCTTCTTCAAACCACCCTCCTCCACCCCCTATTCATCTTTCTCCTATTCCGCTTTGTCCTTCTCCTACTCCTCGTCCTTATCCACTTTCTCCTTCTCCTCCTCCTCCTTCTTTTCCTCCCTTTTCTCCTCCTCCTCCTCTTATCTCTTCCTCCTTCTACTTCTCCTCCTTCTCCTCTTTTTTCTTCCTTCTTCTACTTCTCCTTCTCCTCGTACTTTTTTCTCTCATCCTTAGCTTCAGCCCTGCCTCAGCTTCTCCTCCTCCTCAATCCATCTCCTCTTCCTCCACATACTACTCCATTTCCTTCTTCCCCAGCTTCTCCCCTTCTTCTTCTATTCCTTCTCCTCTCCATTTTCCTTCTTCTCAACACCCTCTTCATCCTATTCGTCCTTTTCCGCCTTTTCCTTCTTCTCTACCTCCTCCTACTCCTCGTCCTTATCAACTTTCTCCTTCTTCTTCTTCTTCTTTTCCTCGCCGTCCTCCTCCTTCTCCTCTTATCTCTACCTTCTTCTACTTCTCCTCCTCCTTCTTTTCCTCGCCCTTCTCCTCCTCCTATTATCTCTTTCTCCTTCTACTTCTCCTGCTCCTCTTATCTCTTCCTCCTTCTTATTTTCCTCCTCCTCCTCCTCTTCGTACTTGGTTCTCTCATCCTTAGCTTTGGCCCTGTCTCAGCTTCTCCTCCTCCTCAATTCATCTCCTCTTCCTCCTCTTACTACTCCATCTCCTTCCCCGGCTTCTCCCCTTATCCTTCTTCTTCTCCTTCTCCTCTCTCTCCTCCTTCTCCTCCTTCTCCCCCTTCTCATCCTTCTCCTCCTCCTTCTCCTCCACCTTCTCCTCCTCCCTCTCCTCCATCTTCTCCTTCTTCTCCTCCTCCTCCTCCTCCTCCTCCTCCTCCCCCTCTTCCTCCTTTCCTTCTCCTACTCCTTCTCCTTCTCATCCCATTCCTTCGCCCTCTCCTCCTCCACCTACTCATCTCTCCTCCTCCTCCTAAAGCCCGAGTAATAAATATTGGCAAGTACCAAGTACTTTGGGAAAGGACTCCTAGCAGCATGGTTGCCATAGTAACCATCCGGCGACCTTTTTGGCTCGAAATCCTCACTCTTTCTCCCTCCTATCATCCTTATCATCCTATTTCTGTTTGTTACAAACACTTCCCCCTCTTTCTCGGCCTTCTATCCCCTTTCATTTTTCAAGTTCGCCGCCCCTATCTTGATCTGGACCACAATTCAACGTTCAGAGCTCGAATTCTGCCTCATGAGTGAAGAAGGCCTCCGCTGCTCTGCTCTCCCTCACGTCAACATCATCAATATCGTTCCGATTTTATTTCTTTCTCGTCCAATCAAACCGCACTTTCCTGGTCACTCTCTCACTCTATCGATAGCATCTGTCTCCCTTTATAACACTTATTACATTCCTGTACTATTATAAATAAATGTCATAAATAAATGAACATGTAAGAAGCATCCTTCCTTCTCTTTCTCCTCATTTCCACGTTCTCTTCCTCCTCCCACTCCTCCTTCTCCTTGTACTTCTTCCACTCCTTATTTTCCTCCTTCTCTTGATCAGGTGGACACAAGCCTTAAGAAACCTAATATACTAAATTCCCAGCGATGTCAGGATTTTCGAAATTTGCTTACATTTAAATGATATTTAAAAGGAAAGTCACTCAGGCCTTCTTCTATAGGAAACATATGATTTATTAAATCAGCTTCTCCATCTTATTGAATTGGAATCAGATTTCAAGATAGCCCTCGGGTCCTCTTATTCATCTGGTTGAGCTTTTATAAGAACTAGTAGTTTTGTGAACAGTGGACTTCACGCCCAATAACAAGGTGCTTCGAAAGAGGATCATTATCATACTCTCATACTCGATGATAAACTCCATCACAAAATTGAGCACAATCATCACACGTAATCCTTTATCCAATTTGCGTAGTTTATTTCACGTCTGTTTTCTGCCAAAACTGACTCTGTATCACTTCACCAAAGATACGTTATTATATATTCATCCAACCTGTTCTTCTGTTGTGCAGTACAGCTGATTGCTTAAATCAGATCAGATTTCATATGTCTGATGAATGAATTTATGGGATAATTGTAATTAAATTTGTAGAATTATCATTTACTTAGTAATCACTTACACTTAATTAAAATATTAGAAATGACTTGTTTCTCTCAAACGAATATGTGATTCTTATGAATGATAACTTAATTCATAGACCAGATGAACAAGTGGGCCCGAGGGCAGTGGCGTAGCCAGGTAGGAGCCCATGGGGCCCAGGCCCCCCCCCCCCCCGAAATTTCAGAAATAAAAATTCTCAAATAACTAATAGATAATGACTTATTAAAGCCGAAGGGTTCTATCTGTTTTGTAATATTATAACGAACAGAATACAGAAACCCTGCTTGTGTAATAGAATATAGCTACAATTATAGTCAGATTAATGCATTTTTCAAATTTTTCCTCAATATTTACTCATATAGAAACTTGTTAGGTGCTCAAATGGATAATTTTGATTTAAAATGAGCTACGAAATCGAATAAAACATGTTAGAAAACTGTGACTACCATAATTATTTATTTATTACATTAAATAAAACGCAATTTTTCAAGTTTGAAGAGAATTAACTTTGTTAATTATTGATGAATATAATCTTGTAGAAAATTTAGTTTTGAAGTTAAAATTCAGTATAACCCACTAGCCTGAACGCACCCAAAGTTCATAAAATCGGGATTTTATAAATGAAAACACACAAATAAATGCAAGTTCTATGCAAGCGTGTAAAATCAGTGTGCTATGATAAAAAAATTCAGATTTCATGAACATAAATGACATAAATTATATGAAACTTATAATAATTAGTATTAATTTTGAGATTCAGTACATAAGTTAAGTATAGTTAGTTCCAATTCAAGGGTTTTGACTCAAAATAGTCACAGATATCGATATATCAAACTTTATCATTTCAAACCTGGCCACCTAGGTTCTTGGGTAGTAATTTTTCAAAAATTTCTTTTGAACTTTAGAGCCCACCAAGTTGTCTAGATTAGCTTTTTACACCACTAAATTTAAAAAAATCCGGACCCTCCTATACCCCAGACCCCCCCCCCCCCCACTGCCCGAGGGCTATATTTAAATCTGATTCCAATTCCTTATGGTGGAGAAACTCATTTCAAAAATCATATTTTTCCTAAAGAAGGCTTGAGTGCCTTTCCTTTTAAATATCCTTTAGATGCAAGCATATTTTGAAAATGCTAAACACAAACATCGCCGGAAAAGGAAAATTCATGCATCATTTCATAGAATTTGGTCCACGCGTTAAGCTGTAAATGCGTTACAGACTGGCAAATGCAAAACGGTCGACTTGAAACGGAGATCTCTGTGTTCTGTTTAGTATGTTGGAAATCACAACATTCGAAAAAAGTAAATATTATTTTTATATGTAATTTATTAAGGAGTAAGTGTTGTGTGTGTGTGTGTGTGTGTCCTTAAAGATGCATCACCTGCTAATTCAGCACGTGCCAGTTTAAAAGGTCTGTAAAGCTGAAACACACCTCTCCGGTAACAAGTCAATATTTAACTCATTAGCCGACATTGTTGTTACCTGTATTTAGTTAAATTAATGACCGATCTATAAATCTAGATAACAGGCTGTTAGAATAGATTGTGGCTGTTACACGCATGATGAAAGTAATAGCCTAAATAGCCTAATGGCAGGGGAGCAAGCCTAACTAATATTCGCTTACGCACCGAGGCAACAGAAGCAGCAGCAGGCTATAGAGTTATCGTTTCGTGCGGTAATAATTATGCAGATTTCTCAGCGCAGATAATTATTCAATTTCTATGCGCTTCTATCGCAGGACGTCCGAGTTGTCGTATTTCTGACATGAACATGGACATGGACATCAACAACCGCTGGATTTCAATCAATATGGAGTGGTTTTCCATAACTACTGAAATTATGGATTTTGATTTGATATCTTGTTATAAAATTGAAAGGATTAGTAATCTGGTTGATGGGGGGTAGATTTGAGTGGTAGGTCAGTAGCACACACAGGGGGGCGGACTTTGGATGCTTAAGCCCCCCCCCCCCCCCCCAACAAGGACCTGACGTCTTCATCAAAACGTTGATATTTTTCAAGTAAATTGACTGTGCTACACCAATCTAGTGCTTGTATATTGCATCATGTTCAAATAGAATAATGTTCTTAACAATATCGTTACAACACTTCTAAAACGTATCTTAGCCTTATTAGACAGAGCCGCTTCAGTCGCGGTCGCGAGCCACAATTATTTTGTATAAATTACACCAGACGGGTTGAAAAAATGATTGAAAAAACAGCTGTTGGCTTTATAGAAGTGTATGCCTTCGTGTACTTTGAAATTATTGTTGATGAGGTCGATCACACGGTCAGCTGATGTAATTTATCAAGTGTGGCAAGCGACGGCGACTGCAGTGGCTCTGTCTAATCAGGGCCTTAGAAACAAACACCATGGATGGAAAATAGCTGCCACCTATCTGCATTTAACATTTTTTTTTTATTGAGGATGAAGCCCACATAGGTCTGAGACCTTTGCGTGGGTAATGAATTGGATGATGGTGATTGATGAATTGGACCTACAGTTTTAGGTGGGTTCCGAACCACCGGGAAGTGATTTTACAGCAGAGAACAGTGTCTTTTTTGCTGGTCAATCTAATCGGTCACCCTTACAAAGAATGCTTAGCAGAACGCAGCTTATCTCTATCTGATTGAACAAATACCTGCTACGGCTTATGGTTGTCACTTCCCTAACATTAAACAGAAAATCGAAGTTACTAGTGAAGAGGTAAAGATAGGTGATTGAAGCTATCTTTATTAATTAGTTTCTCTGAATATGACTTTCATTCTTTTGATGAATAGAACGGGTTTGATGTTAAAATAAGTGACGACCAATTTCCAAGAGTGAAATCACACGAAACCAAAAAGGGGCAAAATTAGTAAAAAGGGATTAGGGTTAATGAATGGACGTAGTATACGTTTTTGGGGATTATCATGTACATTGATGGTGATGATGGACAATAAGTCAATAAGTTAGTTTTACTTATTTTAATGAGTTGTCTACTATTCCATATTCGTTATATAAGACAAGGTGCATATGCCAATCAAGACTAATGAATCTTGATTTGTTAGTGCTGATAGGTATTCAAAATTATAGTTTCCAGGTAACTACTCAACAAAATTTTGGTAATAGCCCAGTTCAAACCAGTGACGTAGCCAAGATTTTGAAATGGGGGGGGGGGGGGGTCGATTGACCGGGGGGGGGGGGGGGGTCTGGGGGTACTTCCCCAGAAAAATAGAGGCCGTAGAACAGTCTTTTTTAGCTCTCCTGATGGCATTGAAAATTAACACCAACATCAGTGCTTTGTCTTATTTTACGTTTAATTTAATGGAAAATTATATAAAACTTAGGACCGGAAGGGGGGGGTCCGGACCCCCAGGACCCCCCCCTGGCTACGTCACTGTTCAAACCAACCAGGAGGGAGGTTACAAATAGCAAGAAAATCTAATAAAAAATTGTTACAAGAATTTAACTATGTAATTATTATTGAAGTATTTTACACAGAAATAAAGAAAAATTTATTTAAAAAATTGTCAGTTTATTATTATAACTAGCCAGCATCTACTAGTGCTACGCTTGCCTTATAGTCTCCATGTGAAAAATTCAAATAGTTGAGTCAGCTGGCTCTCTTCGCTCACAGCTGCCCAACTGACCCCAGTGATGGGAAGGGAAAGTTTGTAAGAAAACTTTTAAAATTATTTATTCTTGACCTTTATAAAGGAAAATTTTGAAGGATATACTCGGTCCTGAATGATCCTGGATACTAAACTTCATAGGCCACGTGGCTCTTGAGAAAAGGTGATCAACTAAATTTTCGAAAATACTTGATGTTACAAGCTTTATTATCACTTACCCGGTGGTTCGGAACCCACCTAAAATAGTAGGTCCACCATGTTCCCCGTAACATGGCTCAAACGGCGTGGTGGAACTACCCGTAAGGGTCTCCCCACCATTAAAAGCCATACGCTTATTATTATTATTATTATTATTATTATTCGAAAATACTTTAATCTGGCCCAAAAATAGAAAACCACTATGAACTGTCCATTTTCGGCTTATCTTTAAAACAAATTTTGTAACTTAACCCTTTCGCACTACGCATCTAGGACCTTAACCCTGAACATGTGTACCAAATTAAAAATTTTTCAGCGTAATTATTGGAGAGGTGAAAAGAAACTCGCTAAATTATGAAAGAAAATTTTGGGCGTGAACGGTGAAGGCGAGAGGAAGGGTGGGAGGCAAATGTAGGAAAAAAGGTCAGAAAAAACTCAGACCGACTGTGGGGGAACCCCCTCAAGCCAAAAGTCTGGGTGCGCCCCTATTGGCTATAAATACTTGAATAAATTTGTAAATACAGGAAATTTGTAACTACTTTAAATATAGAATGAGCAGAAATTATAGACATCGACCATTTTATAAGTAAAAAAACAAATGACAGTATTTGAATGCTGGGGCGAATCCAAGCAGAGGATTTGGGGATGTATCCTCCCAAAATTTCAACTGACTATAAAAATGCATTGTGTTTCTATGTCTTTTTTAGATGATAAAGTAAATAAAGTAAAGTAAAAAGCTGAGGAAGCCATAAGAAAGTAGTAACTGGTCTTGCGTGTTCCAAAGATGGACCAAACGACAAAAAAATAATGACAAATAATGCGTATAGCTTTTACTGGTGGGGAGACCCTTACGGGTAGTTTCACCTTGACACATGAGACATTTTATTTGAAGCATGATGGACCAACAATTTTAGGTGGGTTCCGAACCACCTAGGAAATTTTTCCCCACCGTAAAAATAATTTTCAACTTGATATTCCTCTCCTCCAAAAAACTTTTCAACACTGCTTGAGTTTATGTAGGCAACGTTTATTGGAAAGTCAATGCAAAGAATTGAAAAAAAATGCTTTAGAAATTTGTACAACGAATGGAGTGAATAAGAGCTAGAATTTGAGAGGAACGAATCAAAGTCAGTCGACAGTTTAATAAATGCGTCCAAAACGCTTTTCGCAAAGTTGTCAGAAATAGACGGTCTATTATTATATTTTCGACAAACTTAACTGCGCTGAGACTGTAGTGGGCAGCCGCGAGCTGCTCAAATCAGTGGCGATTTCGAACCGCACTTGGTAATATTCTGCTGCTTATAATATTATGCTGTTATTTATTTCATAGGTGCAACGCGATTCAAATCTAAATCATTTCTTCTTTTCACTGTCACTGGCAATTGATCTAAGATCTATGTAAATGATGTAAGATCATTCTTTGTAGTGGCGAAGGTGATATTGTGGAAGGTATCCATAATGAATAAGGTTCGGACCTAAAATTTATTTTTATTTTATTTATTTTTTTGAGGATGAAGCCCACATAGGTGTGAGACCTGTGCGTGGGTAATGAGTTGGATGATGGTGATTGATGAGTTGGACCTACAGTTTTAGGTGGGTTCCGAACCACCGGGAAGTGATTTTACAGCAGAGAACAGTGTCTTTTTTGCTGGCCAATCTAATCGGTCACTGTTACGAACAGGACCTACGAGAACGCAGCTTATCTCTGTGATTGAACAGATACCTGCTACGGCTCGCGGCTAAAACTGTAGGTCCAGCTCATCAATCACAATCATCCAACTCATTACCCACGCACATGTCTCAGGCCTATTGTGGCTTCATCCTCAAAAAAAATAAGAAGAAGAAAATTGTCACAAGCACATTTATTAAAAATATTGAGATACTAGTTTCAGTTGTTATACCATTATCAATCTCAAACTAAAACTAAAGTACAGATTAGCTTAATATAATACTAAACATGGAATGATATTATTGGCTAAGCGAGAAAGAGGCTGACCTTCATTGAAGGTTGTGATTGGCTGAAGGCCATAATAAATCACGCCCCCTGGTGGGTCGTACTCTGCTCATTGTCGTCAATACGTAGGAACTTGAGAATTTTTTCTAGCTTGAATACTAACATTTTTATATAATATTTACTTGAACTGCATAAGTTGCCGTTTACCAAGAGATCCATGAAGGTCGGTCTATTTTACAGCATAAAAATGTTTATTGTAGTGATAGAAAATTCAAAATAAAGGAGGCTGAACGCAGTAGCAAGTGACTTTAAAATATTTGACATTTTTGTGTTTTTTGTATTTGTATTAGGAAAAAAGTCGGTGACAGCTCTGCGATTCATAATTGCTTTGGCGAGGCTGTTGCCCGTCACAATAATTGGTCTGGCCACAACCGCGCGATTGTAGCTCGTGTGAACCCGGCCTCAACAGTAAGTTTTTAAGAAAAATAGACTACAGTGGAATCTTTATTGGACCGGGACCCTGACGGATAAGTGAATAGAATAATAGAAATGCCATCACATGAACGTGCAAAGTTCCGTCTCTAAAATTTAAATGGTTTTAGGAAAGTTGCGGTAGTGTATAAAAGGATAATTCAATTTATATTTACATTGGCTCTTTATGTCATGAGAAATATGCTACAATTAGAGCAAAGTAGCCATTGTTGTATTATTATGCTAATAAATCGAAACTTTCTCAATTTCATGATGACGGATAACAGAAAGTGACGGTTTAAAGAGTGACGGATAATTGAGGTTCTACTGTATATCAAATAATAAGCCTCCAATGGTGGTTATAAACTTACGGGTAGTTCCACCTCTTCGTTTGATCTTAGGTGGGTTCCGAACAACCGGGTAAGTGATAATGCTTTTAAAGCTTATAACTATTAAATTAAACTTATAGATAGGTTATTACACATTATAGAAATCAAGATTCAATTGAGTCGTGCAACCTTCTAGTATTTACATACTTGATACTTAAAAATATGAAAATACGTACAAAGGTACAATAACTGATTGGATAAGGAATTCCCACCCATTTGCAGGAAGTTTGTTGACGACTTGCTTCACCGATGTCGGTTAGTTGGTGGGGGGAGGGGGGGGGGGTTAGGGGGCTTGAGAGGGGTTTATGAAGGGGGGGGATTAGGGGATCCACATTGAGTTGGTCGAATGCTCGCCTCGCCTTGCGTCCGGTCAACCAAACAGAGAAAATAGATTGTTAAACAGCGTGACTCTTGGATAATTAAGCTAAGCTAGGGAAGGAAGCTTGGGGGGCTAGTAGGGGTAGCCACACTGCCTTGGTCCCCCCTCCGGCTAGCCACTGACCCCGGAAAAGAGCAATTACTTGGTGTAAGCGCGAGCGGACAACTCTTAGGCCTTGAGGTCCACCCGCTCCACTGAATGCGACCGAAGGAAAATACCTCACTAATATTTTTCTTAAAAGACTATGCTCTATATAAATATATTTCAGGTAATGTCTTTTAAGTTGTTGGTTTGGCAACTAATATAATCTCATGTTTCATGTAATATAATCTCATGAAATATGGGCCTTGGGTGAAATTTTTCGTTTTGGCGAGGGGGGCATATATACTGTATATTCGAACTCTCGAAAGACCCAAAATTCATATATAAACAAATCTTCTTAAAATCGCTCCAACTTTTGATCAAAGACTATCCAATAAGTTATTACAATTATTTTTGTTTTGTTCAATATATATATATTCATATACCTGAATATAATCTATACCTGAATATAATCTAAACCTGAATATAATCTAAACCTGAATATAATCTAAACCTGAATATAATCTAAACCTGAATATAATCTAAACCTGAATATAATCTAAACCTGAATATAATCTAAACCTGAATATAATCTAAACCTGAATATAATCTAAACCTGAATATAATCTAAACCTGAATATAATATATACCTGAATATAATCTAAACCTGAATATAATCTAAACCTGAATATAATCTAAACCTGGATATAATCTAAACCTGAATATAATCTAAACCTGAATATAATCTAAACCTGAATATAATCTAAACCTGAATATAATCTAAACCTGAATATAATCTAAACCTGAATATAATCTAAACGTGAATATAATTATTGAACCGCTTGGTTAAAATTCTTTGTATTGTATAATAGAAAAAGGAAATAAAATTATTATTTGTTTATATTTTTGAAGGATATTTGACATTGTACAATTTTCTCGCAAGACAAAGTTCCTGTAAAGTGAGAAAAAGTGGGGAGTTGGGAAAACTGAGATGTTTTAGAAAACTATCCATTATTGAGACCTTGTTACTCGGAAACCCTGCGAGGTATTGTAGTTATGCAGAGGAACAAGGTTTAAGTAAATCAAGTAAGCTTTAAATTTATTTTGAAGAGCCTAAAAAAGTGTACCTGTACCCCCCCTATCACCAGCCCAATACTACACATTCCCGAAACAATTTAAACAACATGATTTTTTTTCAAGTACCAAATATCAGTTTTATTTTACTTTGGTGAATAAAATGAAACTTTATCATCGTGCTATGCTGTAGGCTATTTTCAGGATACTGACAACATGCCTTATAAGTTGTAAGTAGGCTTACTTCTAAACTGCAGGCCCACTCCGCTTTCAAGCTTTTATTATTATTATTATTATTATTATTATTATTATTGTTATTATTGTTATTATTATTATTATTATTATTATTATTATTATTATTATTATTATTATTATTATTATTATTATTATTATTATTATTATTATTTTCAGTATTGAAAGTGTAGATGTAACAGCATGTTTCAATAGGAGGCTATCAGTACTCTTTAGTTTATCAACAATTTATTTCATTTAGATGCTGACTGTATTTCTACCTGGCCAATTCATTCTTTGAATGATATTCTACCATTCTCAAACGAATGTAAACATGTTTGATTATAGCCGAACATGCAGAAGTGATACGACTCGTAGGTCTACGTCTACAATATCCATATACCCTCTATTACATCCATATGTTCCCTCCCCCATAGCCGCCATCTAGCCAAATCCAGCAGTAGAAACAACTTTTTTTTTGAGGAGGAAGCCCACATAAGTCTTAGACCTGTGCGTGGGTAATGAGTTGGATGATGGTGATTAATGAGTTGGACCTACAGTTTTAAGTGGGTTCCGAAACACCTGGAAGTGATTTTACAGCAGAGAACAACAGTGTCTTTTGCTGGCCATTGTAGAACTAGAATCGAGAAGAACCAATTCGACCTGTTGAAGAGATGAGAAATAAAAGAATAAAACACTGTCAAATGTTGTCAATTCCACTTCTTTATCACTACAGCACTGGACCGCGGTTTCGTGGCTTCACCAGTCAGATTTTCAACAGTACTCTTGTACTGTTCAACAGTACTCAGTACTGTTGAAAATGTGACAGGTGAAGCCACGAAACCGCGGTCCAGTGCTGTAGTGATAAAGAAGTGGAATTGACAACATTTGACAGTGTTTTATTCTTTTATTATGGAGTTCCACAACATCAACCAAAATTCTACAAATAAGTTGAGATGAGAAATAAGTTTGTTCCTTCCCTATCCTTGGGAACAGAGTTTACGGTATAAAGTATATATATATATATATATTTATATGTCTCACACATATGGATATGTGCATAGTTAAGGGTAGGTCTTTAGGCAGGCAGCGGTGGCGTTCTTTACGCAGTTTTCTAAAACGAACCACACCCTCATCATAGAGATAGTATAGATTGAATATCTATGGATAGTTTGTATATAGTTGGCTGTCTGCCGCCCCAACCCCCTCCCCCTCACCATCAATCGCCATTCATCAGGCATCGCAGCTATTTTGTTCTCAAACTGAAAAAAGGAGAAAGAACTCAACCCCAACATACACACACGCGCCCGCACACACACCGAGAAAGAGAATACAGGACACTGTCGAAACATTTCACTACCTGTGAGGATGGAGAGTGATGGAGAATGAAAAAGTAGAATAAGAAGGAATAAAAGAGAAGGAAGTGTCGGATGAGGAGGAGAAGGTGATGATGATGGTTGGGGGGTGAGAAGGAGGAGGAGAAAGAGGGGTAAGGTGGAGTGGAAAGAGTGTTAAGGAGTTGGTGGCGGTGAAAAAGAAAAGAATAGATAAACAAAAAATACTGAAGCTGAGGGAAGAAAATGAAATATCAAAAAGATGGTGGTAGATGAAAAACAAAGAACAAGAATTGGTCGGCAGATAAAAATTAAGATGTAGAGAACATAAAAAAGGGGAAGCAGTTGAACAAGAAGATGAAGACGAGGAAGTAGAAGACCAAGAAGCAGAATAAAAAGAGAAAGAATTTTATAAAGATGAAGAAAATCAATGAGAAAAAGAATTTTGGGGGAACAAAAAGATAGGGAGCTAGAGAAAATAAAAAGAGAAGTAGAATTCGAGGAATATGATGATGGTGATGAAGGAGGAGGGAGATTAGATTAGATGGAGGAGGAAGAAGAAAAACTACAGACGAAGGAGGATGATTAGATGAAGAAGGAAGGGGCCAACACCTCTTCCGGAGGAGAAGTAGGAGGTGATGAAGGTGGATGAGAAGGATGAGCTGGTGGAGGATGAGGTGAGAAGGAGAATGAGGAGGAGAAGGAGCAGAAGTAGGAGGAAGAACAAAAAGTAAAAGAAAGATCTGGTGTATGGAGAAGGTAGAAGAAGACAGTAGGGTAAGAAGACGTAAAAGAATAAGAAACGATGAAGAAAAAAGGAAGAAAAGAACCGATCAGAGGCGCTTTCGATAAGGTATTTACAACTAAACGTCCCATTTCTATCGTATTTTTCCACACAGGTAGAGACAGACAGCCAATGGGTCCCTCCTACCTGGTCCGATGTACAATCGGAAATATCTTGGTGTAGGTCCTTCTGAGCCTACTACTAGATAAGCCGATAAGAGTGTGGGTGTGTGCGTGCATGTGTGAACAAGCATTTGATTCCATCTGAGTAAATATCCACTTCATTCATCTTTTGGATGAGTGTGTGTGAATCTGGTACATGAAAAAGATCAAGATCAATTAAATTGGTATACAATAAAATATCAATTCAACGGAGTATCCAAGGACCTGACGAATTTACATAAACTTTTTATTATTGTTATTATTATTATTATTATTATTATCATCATCATCAGTTGTGCTGACAGGCATATACACCAATAAATTAACTGATTTGATTTCTATATACATCATACAGAGTGATTTTTAAGTATGAAAGGATGTGTCATATGACCACCATCCCATTTAAAAAAATAAAGTTGAATCCAATATGGCGGATCCAAGATGGCGGACAACAATTTCAAAACCAGCAAAAAGCTGGATTTTTAAAATTATGCAGATTCGTATAAGCTTCTTTCGCCAAGAACGACTAAGTTACTCAATATAAAGCCGTTTCCATACTTAAAAATCACCTTGTGTATGCTTCCAAATTCCCAAAAAGTGCAAATCGGCAGTTCTTGAAAGGGTTTTGTTTCCTCTTGTTCAACAGATCTCATATGCCTCAATATTATCGTGGTTTTTTTTTCAATTCGATGATTTAAAATTATTTAAGTAAAGATTCCAACACAATCAAAATGAAAACGCCAACGCTTGCACTGTGAAATTAAAGTGGGTAATTGGGCTTAGACTGCAATCTTATTAATATTCTTCAATTTTAGTATAAGTATTTTAAGAAGTGTGTAAGATTGGAAAATTATTGTCTTTCATCCCACAAATATTGGATGAAATCTGTATTTTAAAAAAGCATGTAAGAATAGAAAAATTCATCAAATATCATATGAAAATTGGTGAAGAGGAACCCTTTTAACTTGCTTAATTTCGATGTTGTAGTTCAGTATAACTTTTTCATTTGATATTTAAACATAACCTATGCTTATAAACATTTGGACTCGTAAAAATTTAGTAATAGAGACAGTTCTGGACTAAACGACTGTTGTTTCTTTACAATAAGATGTATTTTGTCTGTATCAATAAATAATTTTTTCTGTGTATTTGAAATTAACCAGTCAAAACTAACCTCGGTTACAGACTATATAGACCACAGTGGAAATCTGTTTTACAACAAAACATTTTTTTTATTTGAACCCCAAACTCTAAAATCAATAGCGATCTCACTTGGACTATGAGGAAGCTATATACCAAGTTTCAAGAGTCTAGAATCTTCCTTTCAAGCGCTAGAGGACAGACGGACGGACGTACAACGGCACGATTTTCAAATCAGATATCACATATCTCATGAATGAATTCATTATACAGAGTGATTTTCAAGTATGGAAACGGCTTTATACAGCAAAACTGAGACGTTCTTGGCAAAAGAAGCTTATGCGGATCTGCATAGTTTTAAAAATCCAACTTTTTGCTGGTTTTGAAATTGTTGTCCGCCATCTTGGATCCGCCATATTGGATTCAACTTTATTACCAGCATATATTTGCCTTTATTTTTAAATGGGATGGTGGTCATATGACTCATCATTTCAGTGTGAAATTTCAAGAAAAAAATAATGGCGTAAACCGTTTTTCAATAGATGCCTTTGTTTTCGATTTATAAGCATTTGAATTTGCAATTTTGTGAAAATTGTGTTAGCAATGAAAAAGGTAGAACGCTCTGCATTAAACATTTTATTGAATTTTTCAATCATAAATAATCTATCCAATATGGCGGATCCAATATGGCGGATCCAAGATGGCGGAAAAACATTTCAAAACCAGCAAAAAGTTGGATTTTTAAAACTATGCGGTTCCGCATAAGCTTCTTTCGCCAAGAACGTCTCTGTTACGCAGTATAAAGCCGTTTCCATACTTAAAAATCACTCTGTAGAACAATATTAATTAAATTTTTATAATTTATTATCATTTACTCAGTAATCACTTAATTGAAATATTAGAAATGATTTGTTTATCTCGAATATGTTATTCTTACAAATAACTCAATTCATATAAAGGCAATCAAATAAATAAGAGGGCCCGAGGGCTATCTTGAAATATGATTGCAATTCCATATACCTTCTCCTAGGACAAGCTAGAAATATGTTGCCCTTTGGCTATTGGAAAAATTAGTTGTTTGCAAACAATCTTCTAGTTATCTCACTAGTTAATGTTGTTATGTAAACTCATTCATCAGTGTTGTAAAATCTAATCTGATTTGTGCAATCAGCTATATTGAACAACACAAGTACAGGCTTGATGAAAATAGACACGCAGCCTTGAAACAGAGTGACTTTTTGTGGAAAACAGATATCAAATAGACTACGCAAATTGAATCTGAGAAGTTAGTGTTAGGTGTGATGATTGAGTTCAATTTTGCGATGGTGATTATCATTGAGTACCTGTGTGCTTTTCTGAGCAAGCACTCTTAATTCTTGAGTGTGAAGTGTACTGTTCACCTAACTACTATTTAATTTTTCCTCTAATGCATTGTAGAATAGAACTGTAGTTTCTTCTACAAAAATCACCAAATTAAATTAGTAAGCCTAAGTGTATGGCTTTTTCAACACCCTTTGCGTTGTCCCTAAACAGTTATATCTCCCCTTTGCTTCGGAAGGAAGCCCTTCGTGGTAAGCAAGCGCGGGCTGAATGTAGGGAACAAAAAAAAGGGTTAGAAAAGGTTTCTTTTGTACAGAGGCCTACCAAAAATTATTCATCATGGCGTATTTTGGTTTTGCGATAAGTGATAGCAGTTTAAAAAACAACACATTTATTTATTTCAGATTCAATGTTAATGGTTATTATCATCTAGTATTGGATGCTCCACTTTACAAACATCCTTGCTTTTTTGGGAAAATACAATAGTTTTAGCAGAGATAACAAATAACTGCCATCCTCAATTCAAAACCCCTTACGATTACTATCAAAATTTAGATAACAAAAAGTTAAATAAAACTTGAGGTAATTAGAAGAAATAAGTTTTAATGTTCCCACACGAGGATAACGTATAAAAATTCAAATACAGTAAGCTCTCATAACACAAAAATCTAAAATCCTCACAAGATTCCTGACAAATCGGCGTCATTTCTTAAAATAATTTCTCCTAATAAGAAAGTTTTATCAATAAGAAAATGAGAATTCCTCAAAAACTTACGTGAATTTATTGCACAATTTCAATAAAATCTTTAAAATGGTCTTAATAGTTTTCTTAAAAATTCTACATGACTTTCTTATATTATTCTTTAACAATGTTGGTCAATTCATTACAAAATGTCCATAAAAATGAACTTTTTATCAACAAAAAATTACAAATCCATCTGAATTTCTGGCACTTTTCATTTCAGTAAAATAATCTTCATAATCGATTAATTTCGAATTCCCTTAAACCCCACCAACCCATACTGAAGACCTCCGCAATATCGGACATTGACAACAACATTGAATAGCTGATGGAAATCGATGAATGCTGTTGTCAATGTCCGCAATTGCGGAAGTCTTCAGTACAAATCATGAAATCAGTAGCACTATGAGGAATTCCAAATTAATAAATTCTGTTTCTGAATATTTGTCAAGGTTCACTTATAATATTCTTTAATAATGTCAGTAAATTCTTTACAGCTTACCATGATTATTCACAACATTTTTCATTTTTATCATAGTGTTAATTGATTGATTGATAACTCTATTTATTTCCTTCATGAAACAGAAACACAGGCACAGTTGTTATACAGTAAACTTAGAAGAAAGTCCCCCACATGGGCATCAGCCTGAAGACAATGTAGTGTTCACGCGCATTCAGCTTATCTGTCGCGCCGTGTCAGCTGATGCAGTGTCGTCATCCGGGTCTCTTTTCACGATTTCCCTATCTTTTACATGTTAAAGTGCATAACTCTGTGAGTCTTTTTCTCAAAATATGTATTATTTTCAAGAAACTTGAACGTCTCGTTTATCGTATATTTAACTGTTAATTCACGGCATTTCTGATACAATTATACAATTATTTAATTTAGAGCACTCGAAAAGTTGCTTAAATCGGGTAAACGGGTTATTTTATTCGTCTACAAATTCATTTCTAAGTACTGTAGAAGAATAAATATTGAATTTTTTATTATATTGAATATCGACTATTTTTTAATATTGAATTTGATTGGAGAAAAAGATATTCAACTAACCGTAATCAAACAATTCACCTTCAACTAACTTCTATGCTTACTGGAATTGCTTGTCTATTTCTCCAATGAATTTTCTTTAAAAGTTGAATCATCTACAGTACTTGAAAATATACTGGTGAGTTTGAAGGCAAATAAAATAGCTTAAATTCCCGAGAAATACTATCCTTGATGTGATGCTATAACATTATCGAGTGCTCTGAATTAAATAGTTGTATGATCCTATCAAAAATATCATAGATTAACAGTAAAAAATATACCGTAAGCCATAGGAGACGTCCAATTTTTTGGAAAGCACAAATATTCTGACAAAAATACCATTAGATTATGCAATTTAAAGTAAAATATAGGAGAAATCGTGAAAAGAGACCCGGATGACGTCACTGTATCAGCTAGGGCTCTTTATAGTGCCTTAGTATCAGCTGACTGTGAACAAGCTGTTGAACACTACCTTTTCTTCTAATTACCTTGAATAAAACTAAATAAAATATTACAGTGTCAATAGCCTATCATCCCACTCAAACCAAAGAACTCGTATTTATAAATCTACATTGTGGCTTCCTTAATAACTCAAGGGAGACTAGAAAAAAAGTAATTTTTAACTATCAAAATACAACTATTACAATGCCAACCTTGGTTTGTCCTCCCGCTCAAATCAAAAGAGCTCGTGTTTATAAACCTCAAGGCATCCTTAATAACTCAAGGAAGACTTGAAAAACAGTAAATTTCAAGGCTTTTTAATCATCCCTTGAGTTATTTGAATTGACCTTATTTTCTGTTCATAGATACGACCGTAGTGAGTGATTGATACGAGTAATAATATTAGTATAGTGGGTTTAGTGAGTTTTTAAGTTCTAGTGAGTTATAGTGAGTGAATATTAAGAGTGAGTTTTCTGTAGTAAGTTAAATGAAAGTTATAGGTATAAGAAAGTGGAGAGAACATAACATAAACGCTAATGTTAAAAATGTGTAACTGGAAATGGAAGCAAGCAAGACCCTACTGCATGGAATCTGACGCAATTCGCGGCTATATCACCGCGAATTTCAAACTAAGTAGTTTACTTTTACAAGATTCCACTTTTATGTAAGTTCAAATGTGCATCATCTGTGGAAAACAGTTTGCTTCTCAAAATGATTTTTTAAAATCATTCATCAAGATTTATCAGTAGTTTTGATCACTGTAGCGCTAATAATGGCTTTATAACGAATAATGATGGCTTTAACCAAAACGAAGTGTAGA
Source organism: Conomelus anceps (assembly GCA_948455865.1). Classification (NCBI taxonomy): domain Eukaryota; kingdom Metazoa; phylum Arthropoda; class Insecta; order Hemiptera; family Delphacidae; genus Conomelus; species Conomelus anceps. Next base: position 23,344,386 of record OX418217.1, read on the forward strand.
GTGGTGGCCATATTAAAAGATAACCATGGTAGAGATATATAACAACTGCAACAGCATTGGTGTATATCTATAGTGGAGTATAGCCGCCGAATAGCCGCTGAAGATCGTTGGCTGCACTTTTACGACTTTATGCTCCCTTCACTTTCTCCCTTAGACCTCCATGGTCATTTGGCGACTAATTCACGACCCAAGCTCAAAATTCGAAATCAATAACTTTTTACTTCGAATTCTATTTTTAAATGGATAGAAAACAAATTAATAATTCCAATAATGCAGTTGGCAGTGCACTCTGAATTGTTAGGTCTCTATCTGCAAGGCAGTGGCAACGCATTTTGCTGACGTTAGTATGATAGTTTGGCCGCAGTCCAAAGCGCCCATTAGGGTGGGAGGAGGTTGGTGGTGGGGGGCAATTATTTTCTTCTTGTGGTTGCACTTGCATTGCATTGTGCAGTGTATGAAAAAAAATAATGGACTCACTGTGTTTTGGGATTTGTCCAGAGCTGAAAGTGTGAGAAGAAAGAACTTTTATGGGAGATCATAAGATGGTGGAAGAGAGAGAGAACGAGTGAGTGAGTGAGTGAGAAAAAGAGAGAGGGAAAGAGTATGTGAGAGAGAATGAATGATGACAGAAAGCTTAAGAGAAAGAATGAGTGAGTGGAGTGGAGTGGAGTGGAGTGGGTGTAAAAGAGTGTGACAAAGGGAGAGAGAGAGAGAGAGAAAGAGCAAATGAGAAAAGAGAGAGTGTGTGAGAGAGATTGAATGATGGCAGAAAGGGTAAGAGAGAGAGAGAGTGAGAGGGGTATGACAAAGAGAGAGATTGGAGAAGGTGTCAAAGAGTGTGATAAGGGGTAAGAGACAGTGAGTGGAGAAGGTGTGAAAGAGTAGGATAAAGGATGAGAGTGAGAGAGAGAGAGGGGGAAAAGTGATATTGAGAGAGAGAAGTAGAGAATATTTCATCACTACCAAATATGAAAATGTCAACTCTTTCACTGTAGTTGGATAATTGGGCTAAGCAGCAGCCTTAGAATATTCTCCTTTTTTATTCGAAATAAACCAGCTGTGCTATGTTTTGATTTTCACTAGTCAAAACTAACCTAGATCCAATAGTGGATCATAATTACTTTTATATTCGATCCCAAACTCCAAAATCAATATCAATCTCACGTGGACTATGAGGGAGCTTTATACCAAGTTTCTACTCTCTAGGTTCTTCCTTAGAAGAGCTAGAGCCAGAGCACAGACGGACAGACGGACATTTTCAATAACGCCCTTCTCAAGGCAGGGTTTTTTGGTCATAGTTTTTTTTTTTTTAATTTCTTGTATTGGATATTAATAGGACTTCGAAGTGTTATCTATTGCTGTGAGGAAAATTTTGTCTTCAATTATTTCGTGAAATATGAGGGTTTAAAGTTAAAAATTTTCGGTTTCGGGCAATTGATCTCTTCTACGAGCTATTTTAAACTCTTGATAAATTTTCTGTGACTAAAAGACTACCCAAGGAATAAAATAGCATATTTTTCTCCTAGCAAGTAATTAGTTTTTTCAAAATAAATTTTTAAAAATATGTAGATAAACGCAGTATTTATAAAAATTATTTTGAAAAAACCATCTAGATTTAATCAAAATAAATTTTTTTAAACCTGTAGAAAATTCAGTTTCTTTTTTAATTTATTAAAAAAAAAAAACTATTTAGATTTAAATAGAAAATATGTCATTTTATTCCTCAAGGTGCCTTTTAGTTATAGAAAACTCATCAAGAGTTTAAAATAACTTTTAGAAGAGATCAATGACACCCAAAAACCGAAAATTTTCAACTTTGAACCCCCATATTTCACAAAAAAATGAAGAAAATCTTTTTCCTCCCAGTAATATATACAATTTCTAAGTCCTAATAATATCCAACACAAGAAACTTCGAAAAATAGTTGACCAAAAACCCTGCGCACAGGCTTAATAACCTGACAGAGCTTGTTAAAAACGTGATGTCTGTCCGTCTGTGCTCTAGCTCTAGCTCTTGAAAGGAAGAACCTAGACTCTTGAAACTTGAATATTGTACTACTAAATCATTCGTTAATATTAGTTACACATATCAGCTATGATAACACACATCACCTTTACCGTAATAAAAACTATAAAACAACTCCAAACAAAAACCATTAGTCTAAAAACACCTTTAATACTCCTGCGATAGTATAGTTTTATTTCTTTTTAACCAGCTTTAATCAAACTCTTTTCCATTAATTAAACAGGGATTTAATAGGCTGGTGATAAGATAATTATTGTACCGTCAAAGTTTGCCAGAAGGTGAGTAGGATTCCATTTCAATTACTATCAGGCGGTCGGATTCAGGAAATTTATGACTAAATTTATGACCCGGTTAATGGAAAGTCGTATAAATTTTATTGATCTCAAATCGATAGGCCGCCAATGGGCAAAACCACGTTTCATGGGATATTTCAGTTGTGATTCTTATTGTAGCGAAATAGTGAACATTTGAACTACAATACTAGGCTACTTATTTGGGAAGTAATAGCCGAGTGCCGTAGCAGGTATCTGTTCAATCAGAGATAAGCTACGAAACTCCTGGGCCGTCTTTGTAAGGGTGACCGATTGGATTGGCCAGCAAAAAAGACGCTGTAAAATCACTTCCCGGTGGTTCGGAACACACCAAAAACGGTTGGTCCAACTCATCAATCACCATAATCCAATTCATTACCCACGCACTGGTCTCAGACCTATGTGGGCTTCATCCTCCAAAAAGAAAAAAGAAAGAAATTATATTTTTTGCAAAATTCAATCAGAACTAATAAAATAAATTCATAGGTTATACTGAAGAGTAAAAAGAAAACAGGTTGAAGAATTCTTTCTATTGGGAAACGCAAGAAAGAAGAAAACGTTATTCTACGCTACTCATTGTTTCAACAGTGTTCCCGGTTTCACTGATAACATGTACTTGTTGCTCTGTCTTCATTTCGTCTGCTCTCTTCATCTTCCTCACTTCTATTTGTCAACTGCGTTTCTAGGACATTCGAGAACAGTAGAGAATTTCCAAGATCACGTTTTCTGTGTAAATAGAAACATTTAAAAGCTTCTGGAAATTACTAGAATAAACAAAAATCTTATAAAAGCAGGTGTGAATATGAGCAGGAAGTCAGTTGTTATTCCAACGTTTAATGTGATAAACGACATTGTGACAGTTTGTTGTTCCAGTTTACACATAACAGTGCTATTGCTGTATATTGTGTTACAGTGACAGACTATGTTTTGTCAGTGTTCAGTTTATTTATTGAGTGTTAAATATTTGATATTCATTAACAAGGGTTAGGTATGATGTTTTTGTTAAATTTTTGCGATGATGATTATCATTGAGTACATCGAGTATGTTCCTCTGTGCAAGTACCATATTCTTGAGCGTGAGGTCTACTGTTCACAGAATTACTAGTTACGGATCTACAAGCAGTGGCGGATTTACAGGGGGGGCTTTCGGGCTGAAGCCCCCCACCCCAAAACCACCAAAAAGATTTTTGGAAGAATGTAAATTTTTTACCAATACAATCAGTTTGAAGCTCGTAGCCTAAAATATTCATTAGCAAGAATTACCTAATTCCTCTACTAAGTCTTCAATTGTATGAAATCCGTTAGCGTTTTAATACTGTTTGATGTTTTAGTTACATTTACATTGCCTGCAACCAATCAACTCAGTGTATAGATTTTTGTACTTGCTGAATAGAAAAAGTAGTGCAACATAAAATTGCAGTAATTGAATCACGACAGTATCAACTTTTTTTTAATGGAAAATAAGGAGGAACTACATTAACATATCAACCAATGTTTTTTTTAACATTCTATCACAGTGGTCGACAAACCAGTGATCACCAGCTACTGATATAGGTTATATTGTGGAAAAATTCCAGATACAACGCTTGCATGGAGTTTACTTATACCTGTATATTCTAATACCATTTTAACTGATTTCTCAAAGAGATTATACAAAAGTTTTCTGGGGGAGTAACTTCAGATCCCATATTTCTATAAGAGGAAAACTAATCGTCAGATAAAAACTTTAGAAAAACATCTCTTTTTACAGTGTGGAATTCACATTCTATTAAAACTAATAGGTTGAAACATTAGTTAATTGAAAAATATGTTTCTAATTAAAGCTCTCACATTGATTTTCATTCTTAAAAACGGAATAATATGACTGGAATACTGGAATAATATTATGCACCTTGACAAACGTCTGAACACACCAGATTCAGCCTTAATTCAATCAAAATTTTCCAATATACTTTAAATTTAAATTATGTTATTGCTGATACGGTTCAAAGCACTAGGAAAACTATTTTTTATTTCCCAATAATATGAATAGTTATAGTTCGGTTATGTTTGATTATGAAAAATTCAAAAGCTTTCACAATACTACTTGTTTCCAGTACACCTCTACCCCCCCCCCCCCACCCATGATTATCAGTAGCTACCAGCCACCCCCAAAATTGGATCCGCCACTGTCTACAAGTTATGGATTTTTAACAATATTTAGCTCGCTCTACTACATCAACCTAACTGAAATAATTTAAACTAAATTTAAACCGAAATAATTCCGTTTATAAATGAACTAAAATTTGTATAAATTTTTTTTATATAAATTGTACTAAAGTTTATATAAATATAATATAAATTATATTTATAAAGCTCTATACTACAATATTACCATTCCTAAAAGTCCAAACTCCAATACAAAGATTATTAATGAACCAATTGATTGGATTCAATGATGTAGAATCAATATGTAAAATTAGTTTACAAAACTATTAAAAAAATCTGATAATTGTATTTTTCATTTTTTATTTATTAGTTGTTTCCTGCCGTTCTAAACTGTACAAAGAACGCAAAAATATACAAGGATTAAAAACAAATGAATATGACAATGAAGACTGTGGCGAAAAAGGCAAGATACTATGTCAAAAACCAATATAATAAGTTTGAAAATAGTGAAATATGATGCACACTGACTGGCACGTTTAGTTATTCTTGTTTTTTTTTTTACGAAGTGGGCTCCTTGAAGGTCAAACTCCTTATGTAACTTTGTATTGTCTAACACCAGTCGTCTGTTAAATTGTATTTTGTCAGAGCCGTATCAATCGTTGGTTGAGCTTAGCTTCATCAAGATATTCTAAGTGATTTATAACTCGTTACAACTTATTATAACTCGTTTATTCGTGTAAATAAAATATGCATCTTTTTTTTAACAACCCAAACAGCACAGAAATTCAAAACTCTCATATAAAATATGAAATTTCAAATTTAATATAGGCCTACAATTTCTTATCCTTGGTTCTCTATACTGTATTCCGTATCAAACACCAAGAATAAAAAAAACACACCTATATGTTCCTCGAGACTCATTATCCAATGGCGTAGAAAAATTACGATTTTTCTAAACTTAAAAAAATAATATACCATTATAAATATCAGTATACACTATCACCATTGGTGATGGAAAGATTGCGGTTCATAACTATAATGAATAAGACAGATATTGTCGTAACCACTTTAATTATTAACACACACAAGGTACTATAGTTTCGACTGTTACGTCATTTTCAATCTAAATTAATCTCCTCTACAGTTTGAGGAAAATCTGTGCAACGTAAACCGTAGTATATCATGTGTTAATATAATTTTTTATTGCGGATGATACCCACGTGAGTGTGGAGACTTTCTTTACATTTTTTTTTTGTCTTTTTCTTACAGGTTTAAGGAAGTACTTAAATTCAATCACTAAAAGACACTTTATTTTCTCTTGGTTTCTATATTGGACTTTCATTTATATGGTAGATTCATTTTTGGTTGAAACTTAACTTATTTAAATATTTAGTTCTTTTTGTATTATTTTGTTCTCGACGTGGTTAAGTGGTAGAGTAGACATTACTGTCCAAACTTCGCCACGTCAACAAATAAAAAAGTCATTCTATTCTATTCTACTTATGAGTGGATAATAAGGTGAATGGGTGAATGATGAGAAACATCAATGGCTGAATGATATTCGTACCCAAGGCAGCAGGAAATGAAGCCAGCCAGAGGTTTATCCAATCATAGACAAGCGCTCCAACCAATTGCGCTACCAGAGCCATTTTTAGTGGTTGTGATAAAATCTGTTTTATTACTTAATAATACATAAGTTTTTTCAATTATTCTATTGGATGAAGGTTGAAAATGAATTAATTTATTAGTTTATTGCAATTACTCAGGTATTCGACTTCATATTTTCTGTACAAAATTGTAGTTTTCTAGAAGTGTGATTATTGTTGGAAGTTTAAAGTTAGCCTAAATAAGAGTTTGAGATTGAAAAAATATTTAGTTGATAAAGCTTTTTATAGTTCCTTTCACATCAAAATTAAGCCTCACCTCAACTAATTGATATAGTAATTATGGTATCTAGTGTATAATATTGTTGATCTGACTTGTCTTATACTCTTCAACTGGAGTCTATAGACGTAATCTACAAAAAAAAAAGATTTAAGAAGAAAAGAGATCCTATTTTCCATAAGAAATTGGGTGGTGTTAATAAAGTTGAGTGAGTTTAGTGAGTGGACTCTGTTAAGTGACTAGAGTCGACGTTATCTGTTGAGTCGAGGAGAGTCCGAAAGGAAAGTGTGAGAAACAGCTGTGATTGACTCAACTTTTATTCACATCAGATAACAAGAATCCCAAGCACCGAGTCACAAAATATGATTTATACTCAGCTGACTCAACTTTATTCACTCCACCCATTGTTCTAATATTGGACAGTGGGAAACCCTACACTATCAGTAGGATCACACTATCAGATGAGTATCCATATCGATGGCGTAGAGACGATTGATGATGGATGATAGTTACATGTACATACGACGTTAAACTCCATGAATGACGTCATATACCTTTACTATACATTAACATGAATTTCGTGATTCAAATAATTATCATGATACACGTATTGATTGCGTAGGGTGTGAGGGCTTCTAATGTAAAACATTCTTTTTTTCAATTTTGTTAAGGACCCAACAGGGCCTCATTGAATAATTCGGGTATTCGATTTATTTTCTTTTTTTCTTATCTATTTTCTATAGGTCTGAGTCCTGTGCGTGGGTAATGAATTGGATGATTGTGATTGATGAGTTGGACCTACAGTTTTAGGTGGGTTCCGAACCACCGTTCAAGTACTGTGGAAGATTAAATATTCAATTTTTTATAGAAGTGAACTGGAGAAGAATATATTTAATTAATCAAATAATGACCTTCAACATATTATTATGTGCTTCCTGGAATTGCATATCTATTTCTCCTATCAATTTTCTTTAAAAAATTAATATTTAATATTCCACAGTACTTGAAAATTAATTGAAGTGAGTTTGAAGACAAATAAAATAACTTGAATACCCGAGAAGAACTATTCTCGATGTGATGTACATGCTATAACATTATCGAGTGCTCTGAATTAAATAATTGAATGATCAAATTGAAGGTTTGAATTGAATAATAATTGTATGATCGTATCAAAATGCCTTCGGTTAACATTAAATATTCTGTAACAGTTTTCCACTGAGGGTTCTGGGATTTATTTGTAATAAAAACGGCTATTACAAAATGAGACTGAGATTTATTGAATAATAACACCAATATGTCACAAATAAACTGAATAAGACAATTTCTATGGCACAAGCTTACAAATTAAGAACTCTACTCTAACACAAAAAAAAAATAAATTACCAGTTATTATTTTTTTTCATTGCTGATGATGCCCGCACGAGTCCGAGACTTCTATTATCAATTGATCAACAAACTCAAATAATCTACAATGAAAACTTCTCTAATAATCTATTTGAAATCCAACTGCTTCACCACAGACACAGAACTTCACTCAGCGATGATAGGGAGTCTTCAAATTACAATTTACTTATAAACTCACAACACACGGAAAATAAACACAAGCTCCTTATTACCCAAAAGACCACTGCATCTATACCGAGAAAGACGACGTTTACTCACAGATGTCACTCACAGTTCAATATTCTAAAACTGACTAACTCGTTCACACCAGTCGCCGTCTTTATATAGGATCGCATTGTTCTAGAACGTTATTCACTCTTCCATCACAATCAACGAATCAAAGGCATTAAGGGGTTATTATTCTTGATAACTTTTTTCATCTGTGATGTTTTCCATGGCTAAATACTTGAACAATCTAATATCAAATCTGACACGTATTTCTTTTGAAATATTATTTTTCACTCACTTATACTGGAGATGCTGGAGGGATGCATTTCACTTCTGAAGAGAAGTGGCTGACGAAGCACTCCTCCAACATCTCCAGTATAAGTGAGTGAAAAATAATATTTTAATAGAAATACAGTGCCAGTTTTGATAAACTATTTTCAATTTTATTAATGTTTAAAATGTCGGTATCTGATGAAAGCGAGCCTCCGTCGAGATTTCCTATGCTGAAAAATGTTCGTCTGGCAAATGATTGACAATGGGAATTTCCAAAAGTAGTAGAACTAGGGGCGTGTGACTATTTTTGATTTTTGTGTGAATTGGAGGATTCTTTGTCCTGCCCTGGAGCCTGGAGGTCCTTGAAGGGCTCCAAAAAGCAGCCAATTGGGGGGGGAGGTGGTTCGTCACCCTAAGTCCTGCATTTGGGCCGCTACCATTATGGTGGTATCCCGTGCTACACAACATGGGCTATAGAGAGCTGGTAGAGAAACCAAAAAGTACAAAACATACCCACACACACAAACAAATGTGTGGAATTTTGGAACGAACGGTTCATTTTGACACATGCGGCCTATGGATCAGCGCTTCCTTCTCTTCTTTTTCTTATTCTTTTATTTATTTTTCTTCTCCTCATTCTTCGCCACCTTCTTTTTCACAAGCTCCTCAACGTTCGTCTTCTTCTTCGTCTTTTTCTTCATCTACCTCATCCTCCTCCTTATTCCTCCTCCTCCTCCTTCTTCCTCCTCCCCCTCCTTCTTCTTCTTCCTCCTTCATCCTCCATTATCATCTTCTTCTCCTTCTTCGCCCCCTTCTCCTCCTCCTTTTTATCCTTTCTCCTAATCCTCTTCCTCCTCAACCTTAAAGGTCAAGCGTAAAAATGGCCTCAATGTCCAAGATTTCGCATCTTTGTGTAATTCATCTCTCAGATCCAAGCACCCTTTTTTTCCTTTTTTTAACAATTACATCAATAATTTCTGTTGTACAATACATTAAAATATTTCTATTGGTTGTATTTTTAATCTTTTCTTTTCTTATTCAACCATTCGCTTTTCAAAAATCACTGTACATCACTTGAACTAGGGGATCTGAGAGTTGCTAATAGGCCTACTATAATAATACTGTTATCATTCATGTGCACTGTAAATTTACACAAATAAAGTCATTTGAATCTGTATCCTTCTCATCATCCCTGTCCTCCTCCTCCCCCTCTTACTTCACCTACGACTATCTCTTCTTATTTTTCCTTCTCCTCCTTCATAATCTTTTTCTTCGTTGGTTCGGAATCCACCTACAACTGTAGGTCCAGCTCGTGAATCACAATCATCCAACTCATTACCCACCCTCAAAAAAAAAGTACCTCCTCCTCTTGATGGCCTCCTTCCTCCTTCTTCACCTCCTACCATTCCTCATAATTCTCCTCCTCGATTTTCAAGTTCTCCTCCTCCTCCTGCATCGTCTTATTCTTCGACTTTTCTTCCTCTTCCTATTCCCCATTTTCCTCCTGCTTCGTCTTTTCTTATTCCTCCTCCTCTTCCTGCTTCATCAACGTCTTCTTATTCTTCATCACCTCCTTCTCTTCCTCATAATCCTCTCTTTTTTTTCTCCTTCTCCTCCCTCTTCCTCTTCCTCCTTCTTCTTTATCACCTCCTCCTCTCCCTCATAAATGTCCTTCTCCAACTTCTTCTTTCTTCTTCTACTTCTAGCTCGCCTTCTTCTTCCTCCTCTTCCTTCTCCTCCGCCTTCATATTCGGTTTTTTCTTCTTCCATTTCCTCTTCCTCTTCGTCTTCTTCTTTTGCTGCCTTCTTCATATCGCTCTTCTTCTTCTTCTTCCACTTCTTTCTCCTCTGCTTCTTTTTTCTCCCTAAATTTGATGTTCTTTATCTTTCACTTCTCTTTCATCTCCTTTCTTTTTCTTCCTTCTCCTTCTTGTTCTTTCTTCTTCCTCCTCCTCTTTCCTTCCTCTTACTCATTTTCTTCCTCCTCCTCTTTCCTTCCTCTTACTCATTATCCTCCTCCTTCTTTTCCTTCTATGTGTTAGGGATGTCATTGGGAGCTGACACTGTACTAGCCTGCCTTGTAGGAAACCCTGTTGCTGGTTTGAAAAAAAAAGAATTTTGGGGTGGGGGAACGAGGTCTTCCTTTTCTTTGCTCCGACGTTGAATAAAAAAATCCACCCCAAGTGGAAGATTGGTTGTAGGTAGCCTTTGTGGTAGATGGTAGAGCTGTTTCACAACAACAGACAAAGGCTGAAACATTTCGGCACTCAATTTTGAAAAATATCACTCAAGAGTTGTAGTAGTCTTTCCTAAATATTTTGAGTTTTTAGATTAGTGTTATCTAATCATACCTGTCTTTCAACCCATCAATGGGCAGGTAAAATGTTAACAATTCATTTTATTGGTAATTTGAGCAATAAGTATACTCCACTACATACCATTTAGGTGGTGTGAATAAAATTGAGTTAGCTGAGTATATATAATAATTTTTGACTCAGCGCTTGGGATTCTTGTTTTTTCGGAGGATGATGCCCACATAGGTCTTAAACCTGTGCGTGGATAATGAATTGGATGATGGTGATGGATGAGTTGGACCTACAGTTTTAGGTGGGTTCCGAACCATCGAGAAGTGATTTTAAAGCAGAGACCAGTCTTTTTTGCTGACCAATCCAATCAGTCACCCTTCACAAGAGGGCCCAGAAGTTTCGTAGCTTATCTCTGATTGAACAAAATATTTTGTGCTGATGATGCCCTCGTCAGTCCGGGACTTGTAATGAATGGATGATAATGATGTTCAATATGGTAAACCTACAATTCTAGGTGGGTTTTGAACCATCAGTTATGTGATTATAATACAGATAACGCCATTTTATTCATTGCTGGTCACCCTTCCAAGCGCGATCTCTAGCGGTCTTGACTGAGCATCACGATCGCCCCAACACCGCTCGTCGAGTAGCCATCACTCCCGTTTCACACACATCGATATCGGCCGTACGATTTCAGCCGTTCGGTTGATCTCGGACGGAATGGACAAAAGTGAACAAATTTTGAACTCCGAACGATTTTCTGGGGATAGATAAAGATAAAATTACATTATTTATATGGACAGAGACAGAGAAGTCTCTGAAGAGGAAAAGCAATGCAAACGATAATGCATTGAATAAACAATGCAAATTATCGTACGGTCAAATTCGATGTGTTTGAAAATGCCCACAAGTTTTCTTTTCCTCTACCCATAGCCTACCGAACGGCGGCCATGCTGGTCGCCGAGACATTGGACGGCTGCTTCACGGCAACGGACGGTTGTCATTACCGTTCGGCATCGATGTGTGTGAAGAGCCTCATTTATTTCTTCACGTCACTGTTGGAATGAGGATCGTTCGAGATCGGATGAAATCTATGTGTGTGAAAATCCCTACCGGCCCCTGTAGAAAAAGAATGTTAAAATGTTGAAAATTAGTGTTAAAATTAAACACTTGCCGTGGAATTATGGTGTTCACGCGGCTCTGGTATCGCAGTTGGATGGAAGGCTTGCCTGTGATTAGATAAGACTCTGACTGGCTTAGTTTCCTGCAGTCTTGGGATCGAATCTAATTCAGCCATGGATGCTCTTCATTCACCTCATTGCCCATGCACAAGTCTACAAACTCATTTAGGCATCATCCGCAATAAAAAAATTTCACCATTCCACAGCATGAGTTTGATGTTGCTCTGGTGATTATCCACGAGTATTGGAATATCAGATGCTCCACTGTATAAGCACAGTGCGGCAAAGCATACAAGATGGACATCAATCCGTTTCTAAATGATTGTAATTCTAATGAGTGACAAATGCTCAAACTGGCAACAGTGTTCCAATTGGCTGACGAGAATTAGTAATGATTGAATTTATTTAATTTTTCACTGTAGGTACACACATGATGATGAGCTTAATTTCGCCTTGAATAAAGATTTAAACGATGCTACTTTACGCGTTCATATACTACTAATAAGCATACACATACACACACAGCTTGCCCCGACAGAATATTTTCAGACGAGGTTTGTTGACCTTGGCCAGCCACGGAGACGAGTCAACAGAAGAGGGAGATGAAGAAGAGCTTATGAGGAAGAGAGTAGAACATGAAGGGTGACGTGGATAGGTGGGTGGGAGTGGGACAGGAGATGGTTCCGTTTATGTATACTAGCGGTTCACTCGTGCTTTGCAACACAGTTTAAAAGGAATAATGCACTCATAATAAACCAATGCAACGGATTATCCAAGGACCCGACAAGTTTACGGAAAATGATGATAATAATAATAATGAGTTAGGTTATTAATTATTATAAAATTAATAGGTTATTATTATGGCTCTTTATGGTGGGGAGACCCTTTTCTGGTAGTTTTACCTCGCCGTTTAGCAATTTTTTTTAGCAAATTGTCCAAATTAAGGTTATGTTACTGCCCAGAACAGAGCATTCATCCGTGAATAATTTTCAATTTTCACTTTCTTTCACATTTCCACAATTGAGTCACAAAACACAAATTCAAAAAAATAAATTAACCGATACTACTGAGTATTCAAGGACCCAACGATTTAAATAATAATAATAATATTATTATTATTAAATTAATTTAATAATAATAATAATATTATTATTATTATTATTGTTATCAGTTGTCCTGATAGGCATAGAGCTTGGTATATAATAATATAGTGCTTGGTAATCTTGGTATTCAACTAAGGTGCATACTAACCTTGCCATACAACTGTTTCGGCTTCTATAAACATCATAATGCATCCCAATTCACAAAAAGAATATACATCAACAGTTCTAGAAAAGGTTTTGTTTCTTGTTGTTGTTGAACAGTTATCATAATACATCATGGTATCATGCCTCAATATTTACTCTTTTTTCAATTCACCGATTTAAATTAATTTAAGAAAAGATTTCAACACAATCAAAAATGAAAACTTTAATGCTTGCTCTGTAAAAATAAAGTGGTGAATTGTGCTAAGCATCAGCCTTTGCGATATTAATTTTGTTTGTGTTCAAAAGAACTAGCTGTCCAATGCTTTGATTTTCACCATTCAAAACTAACCTAGATCCTATAGTGGAAATCTGTTTTTTTTTTTTGAGGATGAAGCCCACATAGGTCTTAGACCTGTGCGTGGGTAATGAGTTGGATGATGGTGATTGATGAGTTGGACCTACAGTTTTAGGTGGGTTCTGAACCACCGGGAAGTGATTTTACAGCAGAGAACAGTGTCTTTTTTGCTGGCCAATCTAATCGTTCACCGTTACAAACAGGTCCTACGAGAACGCAGCTTATCTCTATCTGATTGAACAGATAACTGCTACGGCTCGCGGCTATCACTTCATAATTACTTACATCATAATTAGTTCCCTTACATCATAATTAGTTTTACATCATAATTATTTTTATATTTGAATTCAAACTCCAAAATCAATAGCACTTACACTTGAACTATGCGGATGCTTTACACCAAGTTTCAAGAGTCTAAAATCTTTTTTTCAAGCGCTTGAGCACAGACAAACGGACGGACAGATTATTAGTATTCAGCTATTGGAAAAATCAGTATTAACATACAGTTTTGAAGATATTAGATGCTGCGAATTGTAAAATAGGTTGAAAAAACATGAACATTCATTTAAATGCCTTTGGCCAAGGGGAAAACATGTCTAAAATATAAATAATGGACCATAATGTCCATTAATTGTTGTACAATTGATGGGTTTCCTAGTCAGAGCTGCTTGGTTACTCAACCCATACAAGCGTACTGTAAAATTAAGCAGACTAATAAAAACCTCTATAAATTTCGAAGAATAGTCATAAAAACCTCTCAACTATCATTGAAAAGAAGTTTCAGTGTTTACATATTATACGGAAACCACAATAGCCTATTCAACATGTTTAACCTAACCTCACAAGATGTGATGTCCCTTTAATGAACCTCCCAGGGTTTGCGCCTGGTTTTGGGAATTCCATAGTAGTCCTTATTTATTAGTGTTAAAGAATTATGAAAGTTGGGTGTATACCATGATTCTGGAATATGCTTTAAATTGTCTGGAATATGCTTAAAATTGTCAGTGACCTCACTATGGGTATGAAAATATTGATTTTTCAATCTTTTCAGAACTTGTCCTCGATCAGGAAGTGATTCCTGACCAATATTCGTAGTACAAACTTTGTTTAAAACTTGATAATCAGTTCCTGAACTATTCATCCTTTCCTTTCTGTTCCCCCTGAAACATTCTATTTATCTCTAGCTGTAGCGTATGAGGGAGTGACGGAGATAGGAAACTGACAGTGAGAGAGGTTAGCGTATAAACTAGATGGCTCAGAATAGGTGGGAGTTGAACATACACACTCACACACAGCCAAACCAGTGCAGGATGCTTTTGTGTGTGGTGTGTGGATCGGAGGTTGTCACCAGGCTTGCCTGCTCTTCGTATATAACTGGCGCGCGCGCACGCACGAGCTGGCAACAGCGCGCGGCTATAACCGATATTGTGGTGGCGGCGAAGATGGTGGGGATAGATGGGACGGGTGGAAGCCCCCACCACTTACCGTCTACAAGGCAGACTCTGTGCAGACTTTGCCGTAGCGTCATTGTCTATCGCGCGCGTCTTCCGTTAACAACGTGCGTACTGTTTGAACGTGAAATAGAACGCCGCGTCGTAAGTTTGTGTTAGCGATAACGTGAGCGAAAATAGTTTTTTCGCTTGAAAACTATTTTTTTCTAGTGTGTGAACTAGGAACAAGATGCAATCAACAGAGATCTTCCATAGTGAACTGGATAGTTAGTGTTTGTTTATAAAAATAATTGTTTTGTTGTGAATAAACCCCATCCAACGGCACCGGTGATCGCTTGTTACATTCTGGATTAACAGTGAACTAACTTCAACTATTAATGTTGGTGCTCCAATGCTGGGTTACACGGCCTACAGGTAGTGAATCCATTCACACATGTTTTGTATGCATTTTATGAAAATTTTCTGTGATTTGTTTATCAAATATTTCTTTAAAAGTGGTAGGTGAATAAAAATGTCAAAAATATATGGTTGTTATAAACGTGGTGACTAAAGAAAGTTTAATAATGAAATGCGGTTCCGGTTGTATACGTGGTGGGTGAGTGACCGGATATTTTATTAAAATTTAGTAAACAAGAAATGAAACTAAAGTAACCGGGTAATTAGAACTTGAGGTGATAAAAACCATTGTTTTGACCTGATCACATTACTTTTCAAAAGAAAAAAAATTGTACAGAATGAAAATAGTTTAGAAAAAGTTACTTTTCCAAATGTTACCGATAGTCTTCTTAGTCAATCATTATTGGAAAAATAAAATTTTCGGGAATCGTTATAAATAAAAAATAGTTTTTATGTGAAAAAAATTATATTCCCCTATTTGGATGATATACCTTTTTTATTAAAGTTATACTTCTGAAAATCATCACCACAATTGCATTTTTACTAACAACTAAATTCTACGATACAATAAATACATTCAGTCCTGAAATTTCTGTACAATTTCAATCTGTTTCAAACTAGGGACAAACTGAAATGTAGTTTAACAAGCATCTTTAGCTAGAAACTTCAGTGGAAACATTTTTCGCTACATAACCTCTTAACCGGTAACTTTTGTGATAATTTTTCAACATCCATGATTGTAAAAAAATTACCAAGTTTACAGACTTTATCAATACTACATAAATCAAATTTCCACGATGGTTTTGATGGGGTGCCCACGATTAGGTGGGGTGCGTTTTTTCGAGGTTTATTAGGTGAATTTTTCGCAAATAAACTACGTCAGTTCATGGACGTATTCAAATTAAATTGAATGTAATATTCACATATAATTTAATTGGTAGGTTATGTTTTTTGTTAGACTGATACACTGATTTTGAAGTAATGCATAAGTTACTATTTTGAAGCTTGTACACCTGAAGGTGAGATTCGCTATATGGTCGGCTGTCTATAAGAATGGTAACCACGCGTTTCCTGACTGTCTCCACTCCAACTTAGCTAGTACCGGTTCTTCCCACCAGGCTGCAGCAGCGCTCAAAGACACTAGCACTCATTGAGTGTAATCACAAAACACTAGTGTTTTAGTAGTAGCTTTGGTGAATTGCTGTAGACCGGTTTTCCTAGTACCGTGCACTTCGTAAACGTCTTCGGTCCGTGTAACTAGTGCTATTTTTTCTAACCTTTTAACGTGTTGTAAAAAATAATCACATCAACTTACTAGTTTTCATTTTTTTTCAAATCTAGTTTTCTTTTAACATAACTTACACTTTGAAAACAATGAAATTCAGTACCGTATTCCAAACAAGTTAGGTTATGTTTTCAAAGTTTAATTGGTTATGCTCTTCACGAAAAAATAATAACTTAATTGAAGTTGATATATTTTAAAGAATTGAAAAAAATGTTGAAAAGCTTTGTGATTCAAGTCCAGTTTCACCTAAAAATTGTGCGAATCCTGTGATTTTTCAGTGATAAAGTATTAATTACAGTGCCTTGTGATAGTCGAAAGTGATAAGAAATTTAGTTGGCGCAAGATGTGTGTTAACAAATCCGCTATTGTGGTTGACAACTACTACATCTAGCCCTTGCTGAAAATGGATTTTGATAATAACAATATGGGTTATTTGGATTTTAATCTTGACTGGTAAGCCCCTACCTAACTTTTTCACGCTGCTTTGCACGTTTTTTATGGTTGAGGGGTCCAAGCTCAAAATATGTCCCATTAAAGGATGTTTCCATTGTCTATTTAGGGGCTTATATTGCTATTGTAGATGTTGAATTTTAAAGGGTTAGAATGATATATTTTATTTGATAATGCATTAATTTATATCAAATAGGGCTATAGAGCGCTCAAGACTGCGCTGAAATGGGTCACTCTGTTACAATGGTTTGATGTTATAAGCTTTTTTATCACTGACCTGGTGGTTCGGAACCCACCTAAAATACTAGGTTTACTATGTTCTCTATAACATGACTAAGGTGGTGCTACTCCTGAAGGTCTCCCCACCAATAAAAGCCATACGTTTAATTTTTTTGGGGTGGTGTGGGGGTGTATAGAAATAGTGTATACCAAAGTGAGAATATAACCTCAAATTTTGTCCATTAATTTAGCATGTGTCGGTAGTTCAGTAATTTTTTTGACTGCTTCCACAGTCTCATATTTCTATATTAAAAAAAAAACTCTCATACCAACTGTGTTAGAAAGACACATCTAATTATTTTGTAATATTAGAGAACTACCTGAATTCTAGTTTTTACTGCTTTCCTTTTCTATTCTTTGTAATAATGTACCTAGAACTTGAAAATTACGAATTTATTAACGTTTGGATTCATAAAATTTTGTTTTAAGTGGTCATAATCATAATTGAATCTATTATCACTTAAAAGTAGATCAAGTATGTAGGAATTAAAACATAACCATTATTAATTCTTGAGTATTTTGGGTGTACATTTTGTTTTGCTCCATTGTGAATGTTTTTGGGATATAGTTTTGCTATATTGTGCTATATAATATTCAATTCACTATTTCAAGTTTGTTTTTTCTTCATGAACGTAAACTTCTTTCACAAAGAAAATAGTGAATTTAGAAGTTTGAGTTTCTCATTGTTTGTTTATTCGAAATCCCAAAACTTGTAAGGTTAGGTCCGGTCATTACCCTCAACTTTCTATTACTCATACTCCGGAAATAAATTTGTTGTCACATAAGTTGGGAATTTCCTCTTGTACTGTTGCACATAATCAGTTTTATCAAGGCTTTCAGCATTCTTTCAACTACAATTATTAACTAACCTACATAAACCGGTATAGGATTACAAAGTTATGACTTCCAAATTTTTAATTTTAATTAAAATTTGTGAAGTGATGAAAATTTAAATGGGGACTTTTTCGATTAATAAATGAATTTTGCTTCAATTCTTTCTTTTGGAGGAAGAAGCCTACATAGGTCTGACACTTGTGCTTTATCAGCTAATGAGTTTTATAATGGTAATTGATGATTTCTGGATTTCTTGTTCCATGACGAACTGCGTTGTTAATATTAACTTTTCATGTGAAATTTAACGACATGCAGTCAAATATTTGACTGCATCTCGTTAAATTTCACATGAAAAGTTAATAGTAATTGATGAGTTTTTACTTCTTTTTTCGAGGATGAAACCCACACAGGTATTTTTCTTGTGCGCGGGTAATGCAATAATGTAAGTTGGCTAATGGTGATTGATGAGTTAGGTGGTTTTAGGTGGGTTCCGAACCACCGGGAATTGATTTTACAGCAGAGAACAGTTTTTTTTTTGCTCTTGTGATGAAATTTGATGTCAGGTTTTGTATAACTAATGGTCGTCTCACTCTCAAGTTGGCTTCTAGCGTTATCAATTTTTTGATAACTCAATCAAATATTCAGAATGTAGAATAGTCGCGCTCACATTTCTATTCATTGTCTGTTCCCATTGGTCACAGTGAGGTCATTGCTCTCACCTATGATTATTTTATGTCACCTATGATTATCCCCCAATGTTGTATGTAAATTTTATAACTGATTACAGCTGATTAACATGACAAACATGCATGCTCAAATATTAAAAACACTGTAGTACCTGTTGATTAAATGAATGAATGAATTCATAAATGATGAATGATATTTATTACCTTTAAACACAATGTGCAATACAAAATCAAATAAAGAATCAAGTCCGGTTTTTTTTTGAAGATCAAGCCCACATAGGTCTGAGACCTGTGCTTGGGTAATGAGATGGATGATGGTGATTGATAAGTTGGACCTACAGTTTCAGGTGGACTCCGAACCACCGGGAAGTGATTTTGCAACAGTGTCTTTTTGCTGGCCAATCCAATCGGTCACCCTTACAAAGAAAGACCAGGAGTTCACAGCTTATTTTTATCTGATTAAACAGAAACAGTAAATATAGACATGACAGCCTAAAATACAAATATATACGTAAATGTGGAAAAAATACATAGAATATGTCACTCTACCTCATCAATCACCATCATCCAACTCATTACCCACGCAAAGGTTTCAGACCTATGTGGGCTTTATCCTTGAAAAAAAAAAACTTATAAAACGCTCTCTCTGTTTCCTGAGGAATGTAATAAATGTGTTCAAGGGAGGACTTACAAGAACTTTGTAAGTGCATTTCACAAAACTTGAGCCCTTGCAACTAGAGTTTGCAAAATTTTGTTTCATCAACTGCGCCTCAACAGTCCTCTAGCTCGAGTCTGAGACTTTTGCACTTACAGTCTACTTTATTTGTACTGTAAAATGTAATGGACGATTTTACTTGCAAATTGAGTCCTTGCAGCTAGAGTTTGCAAAATTTTGTTTCATCAACTGGGCCTCAACAGTCCTCTAGCTCAAGTCTGAGACTTTTGCACTTACAGTCTACTTTATTTGTACCTTACAATCTAATGGACGATTCTACTTGCAAATTGTAATGGAACAGGCCTTAACCAGCCTTGAAAAAAATTGAAATGTTAGGTGGGAAAGTTCTTTATGTGGAAAGTTCTACACATTTTTTTCACTTTCAATGACAGTTGAAGATAATTTAGAGATAAATTAGTGTCGTGAATGAAGTATTGTATGGGCGTAGTTCCATCTGAGCGTTGATACTGTTGAGTTCAATTGCTGGATTGGATCAGGCAGGCAGTGAGGCCTACTTGTGAACTAGTAGTGGCGACTCGACTGGTGGTGTGTAGGTTGATATTTTCTCCTACTTATCGTCAGCTAGCGCACTGTTTGAGGTTATGAAGGACGGGGTCTTCGTACTAGAAAGCGTCTCCAGACGCCGATCCGATCTCTACTGTACTATATTGTACAGAGAGAGAGAGAGAGAGAGAGAGAGAGAGAGAGAGAGAGAGAGAGAGAATGACTGAGAAAGAGAGTACTATATTGTAAAGACTGTGGTGACTGGCAATGCCCCCACATAAAGCATCGGTTGGTTAGTTCCTCCTTTCACTAGTTGTCTGTCTCTTTCTCTGTCTAATCTGTGGCTGTGGGGGAACAGTGGATGGTGGTTGATGATAATTATTAGAATTGAGATAGGAAGAAGATGATGGAGAAAAATATGAAGAAAAAGGCAGTTGTGAGGAGGGGGAGGAGGTGAGAATGAGAAAGAAGAGTGGAGAAGAGGAGAAATTGATGGAGATAAATACGGAGAAAAAGTCAGTTGGCGAGGAGGGGGAGGTGGTGAGAATGAGAAAGAAGAGGAGAGTTGATGACAAGTATTACACGTAGGGGAGAGAGTGGTGAAGACGAAGAAAGATTAAGAAATTAAGCAGTATGAGAGGAGGATAAGATATGATTACTTTATTTACGAAAATTGAAAAAAAAAATTATTTATAAGTGCTTATAAAGCATATTATCAGCAACACAATAGATTGTTTATGATAAATAGTTTGGATATTCAGCAATCAGGAGGAGGAGAAGAATAAGAAGAAGAAGGTGATGAGGAAGAGGTGAAGAAGAAACAGTAGAAGGTGAGGAGAAGAAGAAGGTTAGTAGGGGGACGAGGAGGAGATGATAAAGAAGAAGCAGTAGAAAGTGAGGAGGAGGAAGAGAAAAAATCAGTAGTTGGTGAGGAGTGAAAGAAGAAGTATTAGATGGTGAGGAGGAGGAGGAGGAGAAGAAGAAGCAGTAGCATGTGAGGAGGACAATAAGAAGAGGGAAAGGAGAAGGAGAAAAAGAAGAAGCAGTTGAAGGTATGGAGGAGGAGAAGAAGCAAAAGAAGGGGAATAGAAAGAATACCGTCCGCCAAGGGCGAGGGGGTTCCGGTTTCTTCCCCAGGAAAAATAATCCCTCTAAATTCTAAGCTGTTATAGACTCATTGTTAGTTTTGTTACTTAGTTGTAAACAAATTTTAATGTATGATATTTGAAAATACTTGTTTTTTAGAGCCTATTCAACAAGTAATTGTGATTTAAAACATTACTACATTATTAGATCCGTCTAGAGACCTTTTGTGGCCCGGGACAGAGTTCTAGCCGGAGCTGCTAACTATCTTGTAAACATTAAATTTGTTAACCTCTTATTGCGTAAATTATACCAATTGATCCAAAAGTTTCTTTTTTTCCTCCCCTTTCAGGCTAACTGTGCCAACTTCATTCAAGTGGTGTGGGGGCACTTCAACCCTCCTAAAATAGGGGCTCCTAAAATACTGTGACTCACCAGCATCGTGAACCTGTTTATGACTAATGATACTGAATATATTTTCAATGAAGTAACGTTAAAATTTGGAATATTCCAACATATACGGCGCCAGAAGGCCTCCAGAGGCCCAAGAGGCCCCAAATTGGGACAATAAATATGTGGTATATTATAATAGTGGTTATTATAATACGTGTATACGGATGGCCCTCAAGGCCTGAAGCCTCAATAAGGGGACTGATGTAGAAACATTCAAATTTGAAAAAATCTAGATGCAGCCTACTTGAATCTTTACTTCATATACTGCAGTGGCAGCAAAAACGGGCTCACGGCGCCAGGAGGGCCTCTAGGGTTTGTTAGGTTTTTAAAGGGCCTCTAGAGGCATAAACTGGGGCAATAAGAAGCCTCTATTAACCGTTATTATCATTTATTTACTGAGGATATCCTACTGGTTTTTGGGCCTCTTTTGCATGCTCAAAGGAGGCTAACCGAGAATCCCCCCCCCCCCCCCACGGGAGTGTGGCTACACCGGTGCAACCACTGGTTATAAATTAAAATAAGTTAAATTGAAAATTAATAATTAATAAATAAAGATTTATGTATTAAAATAAATTAAATGTATTTGTTGTAATTTACCTGACGGCTTCTGTGAGACAACGAATAGAATAGACAACGTAACTTTTCAATTTGCCACATCTATGACACGGTGCGATGTATGCTGCGCTGAACATCTATTAGCATTTTGTGAATAAACGGCTCAATGTCACCATTAGTACAGTGCGGCGCGTGCGGGTGGATGTGCGTATGTTGGTGCGCACTCGTCTTTATGTAAATTTTGCCAACTGAAATGCTTTGTAGCAATTCGTTTTTACATCTGTTAGCTACCACACACACTCGCACGCGCGCGTACACAAAGACAAAAGTCTTGTATCAAACTATCATTTTCAGCCCAACAATAGTGTAATTATTCATGATCTGCTTGAAATCAGTGGAGATGTTTCAATAATTTTGTGTTAACGTCGCATTAACGTCTTGATTCTAGTCTCTGAGTAAAAATACAACGGAGTATCCAAGGACCCGACAAATTTACATATAATAATAATAATATTATGATTGGTTGTGCTGATAGACCTATGCATCATTTGACTGCTTTGATTTCTATTAACGTCATATTCTTCCCGATTCACAAAAAATGCACATCGTCAGCAAGTTATTAAAAACAAGATTGTTCCGTTTTTTGAGAACCAGAAAACTGGTGGTGGTATGCTGTTCAGTAGAGCATTGGGTTGCCCATATCATTGTCATCTGTTCAATATATTTATATTCAAATCTGTGGTTTGAAAAAACTTCATTTTTGTACTAAAAAGTGTACAAATAGAGCTAAAATTTTTTCAAATCAAAATTTATTCAGATTCTCTTTTGAAATATACAAACAAAATAATTTAGAACTTTTTAAAGAATCCATTATACCTGCAAGGAACAATCCTGTATATAAATTTGCAAGTATATAAAAGAGTTATTCTGAACGACATGACTTTTAACTTACTTGAACGAGTAAAATAATTTCTATTAACCTTGCAACGTCATCTCTTGAAAAGAAAACGTTTTGTTTAATCTTCTTGTTCAACAGATTTCATAATATATCATGCCTCAATATTCTCTTTTTTTTTTTTTTAATTTGACAATTTAAAATAGTTGAATAAGAGATTTCAACACAACCAAAAATGAAAACATCAACGCTTATATACTGTAAAAGTAAGGTGGATAATTGTGCTAAGGAGCAAATTGGTCTCTGGTTTAACTTCCCACGTTTTCAATTTTTATTCCTAAATTGTTTCTCATGTAAATTTCTTCCTTGCTGATTTTGACCAATTCTAGATCTCTCATAACATTTTGTATCCATTCTCGTCCTTTAACAAATTCAATTTATTTGCAAAGATTCATGAAAAGTACAAAAATATTCTTGCCAATACATAAATACAAAAAAATTTCAAGATGATGCTTACAATGCTAAAAATCAATTGGAAATATAAACCACTTACTGAAAGTATACTCATACTTTCGCCTGCAAATGGGAGTGAATATCTTATGAAAAAACAACTCTTGATAAATGGAAGAAAAAAGGGGGAACATTCAGATTACCAGTCACTCGCCTTTCACACATTTCCTATTTCAGCATTGAATAATTGTAATATTTGACGATGCTCATTGCCTTGTAAGGTTTTACAGCAGATAAATTTCTTGATTATACCTAAATGCTTGTTTTATCCACAGTAATTATAATCATTTACTTTTATTAGTTTATAACAGGAAAAAGAGTCTCTAACAAGTGATACTACATATTATTATAATGTGTTGGGTTTATAATTTTTTTATGTGATTATATTTTGTAACTAAGAAAAATGTGGTACTAATTTTCTAATTTTTAATTTTGGAAACAAGGTAATCGACACAAAGTGAGCTTTTTACCTTAAGCTGACTGACCCAAGCGTATCATGTGTGCTCGAATAATATTATTATGGATGTAAAAAACAGTCCAGGTGTGGTGTGGTAGCCAGGAAACCGCACTTTAGACATCTGCGGACGGACGCTTGTGTGTAGTGATGCCTCCACAGTTTTATTCCCACATTTCCTAGAGGAAGAACGAGCGAGAGGGAAGATAAAGAGCGCGTGTGAGAGTGTGTGGGACAGCCCCGAATACGTGAGAATGAAGGGAGTCTGTCAATGCTTCACCACTATGTATATCTATATATTACGTGAGAATGAAGGGTGGCTGTCAATGCTTCACCACTATATATATATATATAACTATATACTACGTCAGCTTGTATATCCTTTTGTGGGGTAGCATAGTTTTATTAGTCGACTCTCACATCAAGCCGAGTGAGAAATTATTGTGTGCTGTGAAACGATTTTGACTTGACTTCTTTATCCATGACTTTGTAAACGTATCATAACGATCATCGAAAATGGCTTGTCTTCAGGGTGTAAAACACTCTGTATAATCTGGTTGGGGAACCACCCTTGATTTTCTCTATTTCTAGTTGGAATAATTGTCAGTGATCCATTAGGGATGGCGTACTTGATTTCAGTGAATTTAGATGAATTTCTGTTTAGCGAAATCGATTATCCAGGCAGAAAATTCGTTCGAAAGAGGTAACTTATTCGTTGATGGGAGACTGTCTTGCCAAGATTACAATGACAAGAGTATAAACAATCTTTTCGTTATTTGGAGGTTTCTTTATATAGTGATTTGACTGTATAGTGTTTATACTGTAGCTTGTGCTAAAATATGGAATTTTTTTAATGGATAGGTAATTCTGAAGCAAGTGTGCCAACCCAAATTCCCTTGAAATTCATATAAAGTACTCTAGCCTCAAAAGTTTTACACAAAATTAAATATTATTAAATCTCTGAACGGGTCTCGGTGCTTTGTTTCAAGAGAATTCCCATGATTTATTGATATTCGTCAACTGAAAAAGAATAGTTATTGATTTTTGTAAGTGTAATTACTGGTATAACTTCTAATTATTTTCGAAAATAGGTTTTATTTAAAGGACATTTAAAAAAAAAGTAAGGCTCTTAGGCCTCTATGTGAACATAGGATTGTTAAAATGAGCTTCTCCATCTTGCGCAATTGGAATCTGATTCATAGTTAGCCCTCGGGCCCCCTTATTCATCTGTTGAGCCTTATAAATAAAGTTATCATTCATAAGAATAACATATTTCTTTGAGAGAAACTAATCATTTCTAATATTTCTATCAAGTATAATAACAAATAATTACTAATTAATGATAAACAAATTTAATTAATATTGTTTTATAAACTCATTCATCACACATCTGAAATCTAATTTGAGCAATCAGCTGTCTCTCAAATAGAAAATACAGCATTGTTGATGTGATACAGAGTGACCTTTTTTGAAGAAACAGACATGAAATAGACTACGCATATTGAATCAGGGGTTAGGTCTGATGATTGTGTTTCATTTTGCGATGGTGATTATCATTGAGTACATAGTGCAAGCACCCTTATTCTTGGGCTTTAGGTCTACTGTTCACAGAACTACTAGTATAATTCCTGTCAATCTTTCAGCAACACGTTCACGCCGCTTGAGAAGCTTCGTTCTGCTTTTTGGCTTTTCACAGAACAGCCGCGGAAGTGTTTAGGCGTCTTTTCTAATAGCGAGGGGGTGAATGCGGAATGTGAAAGGGATTCGAAGCCTGGTCTTTTGTAGAGCAGAACTGTCTTTCTTTCTCTCTGGCTCACTCAATCTCTCTCTCTCTCTCTCTCTCTCGTACCTTGGTCCGTGTCTGCTGGGAGAACCAGTAGTTGTGACCATCGATATATATTTTTAAGTGTGTTCTGATGGTTGTGACTACTGGCTGTTCTCGATTTTTGGACGGATCCTCTCTCATTCTCTGTCTCTGTCTTGATGCGGGGTTGTACTGTATTGAAGTAGGATCCCATCTCGCGGATGCTCAGTTGAATTGCAGTGTTGTTGCTTTATGCACAGGGAACCCCCTGCTATGATACGCTGCATTGAGTTCTGTATCTTTTACATTTGAATTATGTATCATTTGCTGATCTGGTGCTCTTGTTGTAGGAGTTCTTGGATACGCTGCACTGTTACATTTGAATTATGTATCTGTTACATTTGAATTATGTATCTGTTACATTTGAATTATATATCATTCGATTATCTGGTGCTCTCGTTGTGGTAGTTGTAGATGTATAGGTGCCCTTATATTCTTGTGTATGATAAGAGTAATGTTTGTGGGTGGTATCCTTTAGGACGACCTAACAGTTTGATCGACCTATTTACTGCTAGCGCAGCCATACCTGCAACCAAACCAAACCAAGCCTGGCTAGACGTGACTGAACCACCTTTGTGTACTAGGTCGGTCGAAACGACAGTCGTACAAATGGTGTCCTCCCGATGTTTGTGTGTGTCTTACGGATTTCACAGAAACGGCAACGATTTAAAACACGAAATTTGATAAAAAGCTTTCTCTAAACTTTATTCAGTGCACCTTGAAGCTCGATTTCTGATTTTTTTACATTTTTCAAAATTAATGTTTAAAATTCACTTATGGACACCATTACTATTTTAAAATATGTGTTTAGATACTGATACGTCACTATGATACAAATAAGCTTTAAGTCACTAGTCAAAGCAACACATTTGTTCCGTATCAATATTGCAGCTTCAAATTTATTTTTTGAGTTGTATTGGCATTGACGGTTAAAATCCATAATTTAAACAACCCGTTGAGAAGCACGGGTAGGCTAAACCTCTAGTAATGATGCATTGAGTTCTGTATCTTTTACATTTGAATTATGTATCATTCGATTATCTGGTGCTCCCGATGTAGGTGCTCTTAATGAATAATAATTCTGATGTCTAAACCACTTTAATAAACATGAGATATTAGTCTCAACTGTCACGTCATTCTCAATCTCAATCAAACTAAAATTTGAATACAGTCTAGCTTAATACTACCTTGGTACATACCGTACTTGAATAATACTATTGGTTTATGTTTAGAATTCAATTAAAATTTAATGGAATACCTTTTTCAATTAGGAGCCTCATAGGTCGAGCTGCTTTTTGGAGGTCTGTCTTTGGATGATTCTGTTTAAACTCTAAATTGAATTTTAATAGAATGATGATTAAAATATTGGTAATCTTTTTGTATTAATACCTTAATACTATGTGTAAATAGTAATGCATTCCAATATTAAATATCTTGATTCTATCTTATCATCAAAGATTTTTCAGAAGGTTTCTATCACTGAGACTAAAAAATGATAGACTATTCTGTTGCTTATTTATAATATTGATATTTTATAGTTAGGTTGAACTGTCTATTATCAAATAAAAAATGTGTTGGAGTTTCAACAAAATTTAATGGAAGATATCTTTTCACATTATTACAATTGAAGAATAGAAAAAGATTTCGTTTTTGTGTTATTATTTTTTTAAATATATACAGTAGCAATGAGGTGCAATTGGTAGTATTTAAAATGAAAATTGAAAAATCTTGAAAAAAATGTTTAGAATGACAATTAAATAAGGTTAGGAAAAATAATAAAAATGGAGAATGTTGGGGAAAATATAATTATACTGTATATTATATTATAAATATAATGTTTGAAAAAATATTTTTTTCTATATAAAAAATATTAGCCTATAATGTTGAAAAAATGTTGGAAAAATCATTGGTTGAACACTTTTAACTATGGGAACGCAATTGTATGCAATAGTTATTTACCATTAGATTAGGTTTTAGTATAAAATTAATCAATAACTTTCTATAAATTATATAATATTTCAAAGATGAAAAATAAAGATTGTTGGAAAAAATTAAATTTGATTTCAAAAGCTCACTAGTTCAACAATTATGACATTATAGTTCATACAATATTTTTCTAACAGTAGATTAGGTCTCTTTGTATAAAATATGAATTGGGAACCTTTTATTAGGTTACTTGCACTATGGAGCATTTAATACTCGATGTTAATTACCATCGCAAAATTAAACACATGCTGTTGAATGGTGGTATTCACTTCTATCTGTTTTCACCATTATTGCAAGGTTTATCGAATTTTTAGAGGTGTATCATTTTATCACTGAAAATTATTTTTTTTAATTTTTCTAACGACATATTATTGATTCATAAGTAATGTACAGTATTAACGTTACTCTGAAAAATCACAGTTTAAATAACTAGGTCTTTCAAGTCATATAATTTTTAATTTTTCCTTGTAGTCCAACTATCTAACATATTATTCAATCATACAGTGTTTACTGGTATGTTTCTATTAATAATTTTGTCAGCTTTCTATCACACCAACTTGTATCAAATATTTTAATCACACTTTTAAATATTTCTATATTTCTTATACAATTTTACTTAGATATTTAGCCTATTTTGTTGTGTGGTGTTTTTTAGATTGCACATTAATTGGGATAATTGAAAAATAGGTGAGTACTTTCACAAGAGTTCTGGTAGATTGTGTATTGTTCAGTGTTTACAATTTAATAAGGAGTATGCTTCTGCACAATGTAGAGATTTGTATAAATAGTTGAATTGGCAGGTTAAAGTCTATTATTTTCATCAGTTCAGATTTCACTGCAAGCTAGCATGCAAATTCATAATTTGTTTGCTTAATCATATTATTTATTTCAATGTTTTGAATGTGTTTATTTTGTCCCTGAGCGGAAATTTGATTTTGATTTTTGCCTCTATATGTGAAGAAAGAATGTCTGCTTGAGATATGATAAGCTTTTTATCAATTTGTGAATCTATGATGTTTGTTGTAGTATGGATAGTAGGCTACAGTGGAACCTTGATAAATCGAACCTCAATAAATCGAAATCCTTGATAAATCGAATTTTTCCAATTCCCCTAGAACTTGCTATCCTACCACCATGTTATTTTACCTTTATAAATCGAAGATTTCATGGATATTACCTTAATAAATCGAAGTTTTTGGATCTATTGAGCTCTAATAACCTCTATAAATACTAAATAAAAGAGCTCTAATAGAGAGCTCTAATAAAGAGCTCTAAATATAAATAAATAGAGCTCTAATAACCTCTATTAATACTAACCTCTATAATTCGAAGGTTCGGCAGAAAACCCTTTATTATTCGAAGTTTTGCAGTTTTCGGACCTTTATAAATCGAAGTTGTAATAAGAGAACCTTAGTAAATCGAAGTTGCATGCTTATTGGATAAGATTCTGTGGCACTAATACAGTAACTGATTTTATCTTTATGTCAACACTGCTAAAAGTAAACATCCTTCCTTGCACCACTCAGTTCTCACACGCAATTAATTACAGTACTGTATCACATTGAGATAAGAAAACAATAGGAGGTGAAGCGGAGTGAGTAGGAGAGATTCTTGCCTTGTCCTGAAAGATGGGTTTTACCATAGACGAACCATCAAGACGAACTTACTATCCCTGATCAATGGTTTTACCAATGAATACAGATACTAGTATCTGTATTCATTGGTTTTACTATAGAGACTGTGTAATCAGTGATTAATAGTAATAATAATACATTATAATACTGTATATACATTATTGATTAATAATATGTACATTTATAATGTATAATCATTATACAGACTGATTATACAGTCTCTATAGGTTTTACTGTACAGTACAGTATTTATGAATCTGAAAAGGTAAGTGTTTTGAACCTCTATAAATCGAAGTATTTTAAGATGGACCTTGATAAATCGAACCTCAATAAATTGAAATCCTTGATAAATCGAATTTTTGCCGTTCCCCTTGAGATTCGATTTATCAAGGTTCCACTGTATTAGTTTTAGGGCGTATTAGTGGAAATACTTGGTGAGTAAAGAGTAGTAAATTTAATTAAGAGTAGTAAATTTAATTAAGAGTAGTAATTTTTTGAGAAAGTACTTACTAATTGAAAAGCGTCCTCAAAAATTACTAATCCTAATTAAATACTTTTCTAATAAGATTTTAAAAGTTTCTTCAAATAGTTTTTTCACCTGATCGCCTGATTTTAACAGAGTATAGCTGCCCAAGGGAACTACTTAAAAGGGGATAACATCTTTTTTCGAGAAAAAAAAAACCAATAATGCAACAGCAATAATAATAGTAATTTAGTTCCTATGAAATCAGTCTCATTACTTTTCTGAAGGAAGTGATAGCCGTGAGCAGTAGCAGGTATCTGTTCAATCAGATTAGATAAGCAACGTTCTCCTGGGCCATCTCTTTAAGGGTGACCAATTGGATTGACCAGCAAAAAATACTGCTGTAAAATCACTTCCCAGTGGTTCGGAACTCACCTATAATAATTGTAGGTCCACCATGTTTCCAATAACACAGCTCAAGTGGTGAGGTGGAACTATGCGTAAGGGTCTTCCCACCAATAAAAGCCATACGCTTATTGTTATTAATAATATATTCTTTACCCGGTGGTTCGGAACTCACCTAAAATAGTAGGTTTTCAACAAAATGGCTTCAAACGGTGTGGTGGAACTCCCCGTAAGGGTCTCTCCACCTAAAGAGTTTTTCAACATGATTGGCCAGCAAGAAAGACTGTTCTCTGCTGTAAAATCACTTCCCGGTGGTTCGGAACCCACCCAAAACTGTAGGTCCAACTCATCAATCATCATCATCCAATTCATTACCCACGCACAGGTCTCAGACCTATGTGGGCTTCATCCTCCGAAAAAGAAAGCCATACACTAATTCATGTTATTATTTACCTCTGATTTTCAAATGGATTGTTTTTGCCGTTACCAGTTATGATTTTATCAACTGTTTGATGTCTATTGATGGTCTACATTTATAAACTTACCTAAAACTCTGAGAAATAAGCATATAATATTATCTTATTAGATATTATAAAATAAATAACTGTAGGTCCAACTCATAAATCGCCATCGTCCAATTTATTATCCACGCACAGGTCTCACACCTTCATCCTCAAAATTAAAAAAAATACAATATTGTATTATTTCAAAAGTATGAAAATATCACAGTGTTGCTTGTGAAATAAAATTGCAGTACACTGTATGGTAGTGACTAGTGAGTTCTCTGAAGTACATGATGCACTGGTGAGTGCGAGTGTGTGATTTTGCCCCTCCCCTCCCCCCGCCGTTATAAACTGTGTCATTGCCATCTACGGGCACCTACTACAGTACTGCAACATACAACTTCAAATCGCTCTTTCACATACACACTAAATGCTATGTACTATTACATACAGCTTTCTGATCATTATTACAGCCCTACACATCCAATGCTTCATACACTTCTTGACACTTTTTTCAATACTTTCTTGGTTTCTCACTATCTCTCTCTCTCTCTCTCTCTCTCTCTCTCTCTCATCAAAATGTTTCTCTCTTGCTCTCATCTCACTGTTTCTCACATTCTCTCTTTCACTATCTCTCTCTCTCTCTCTCTCACACACACACACACACACACACACTCTCTCTCTCTTTCCATCTTTAGATTGAAGGATTTAGTGTTGAGTGGTAGAGAGATCCAAGTGTCCTAACTCCACCCTTAATAAAGGCAATTTATAAATTTCTCTCTCACACTCTTTGCTTCTATCTCTTATATACTCCGTCAATCCCTTAGCTCACGGCTCATTCTTTGTCCTACAATTCCAATGTTTCATACACTTATTGACACTAATCACTTTTCAACACTGTCTTGGTCTCGCAGTATTTTTTTCTCACTAATTGTCTCTCTCAGGAGAGAGACAGAGCAATAATTGGAGTCATAACTAGGTCTTCTATTGTAGATGTACCCCTTGAATTCTACATACAATACGGCATTATTTTAGTATGAGACATGAGTATGAGCGTTACTCAGTGTGCATGATAAAATGTTTCTTTTTTCATTCTGATCATTGTTATGTCTGTAATTCAAATTTTATTAAATTTTAATAATTCAATTTTATGTATCGTGTTTTGCCATTGATTTGTTATATGACTGCTAAAAGGTCACATGCAAGAAAATTATTGAACGTATGACATAATATGATTATTGAACTCTGAAAAATGGTAAAAATAAGTTGAATTTAGCCTTTTTTTCTTTTTCTTTTTTCGGAGGATGAATCCCACATAGGTCTGAGACCTGTGCGTGGGTAATGCATTGGATGATGGTGATTGATGAGTTGGACCTACAGTTTTAGGTGGGTTCCGAACCACCGGGAAGTGATTTTACAGCAGAGTACAGAGTCTTCTATTTAGTCTACTTCTTATCTGCACCAGCTCAAGTTTGGGCATACTAACAATAGTCAACTGAACTGATGATTGATGTTTTTTACAGTAATTCTTCTTTGGTTGAGTTCATGGGAGCCTTTCCATTTACCGGTAGCATCTGATTGGTCTATTCCAATTTTTTAACGTCTGTGAATTTGAATAAGCCAATCAAAATTGCCACAAAAACTGATTTTATAGAACTCTTTAGACTGAAGTAATTTTCTGAAGTCGATCGCATTCGTTCCTTGTAAAAAGTTTCGTCCCTCTTAACTTTCAATTATTTTATATTTTTGATAGCCAACCGAAATCTGTTTGTTGAATTGATTTGATCGTCAGTCATTCCATATGTGTATGTATAGTACCATAGCCGATTTCGACTGTAGGTGACTCTGATTAATGATAGTGAATGATTATCAGAAGGTACCTTATGTCTGCACTTAATAATGCAGTATTCGCTGTGCTCGGCAAATAATATTTTCAAGTGCTTGCATGTCGCAACAAGTGTATGTCATTTCCCAAAACAAGGGCAGACGAATCAACAAACATTTTCTGTTGGGTAAACTCTTGGTAACCATGGTAACTAACGATCAAAGTACTTGAAAAATTCATGGCCGGCAGTAATCAGGTGAACTTGTCTCAGCTCTATTGGTGACAACTTAATAATTCAGAATATCCATAGAAATAGCCGAAATCAATTGTTATTACTTGTCTTGGAACAAAAAGCTGACATCTTGGAGATTTTTGTAGGGCATTGTAGAAGCGTACTTGTTTTCGAATAGTGATTGTACTCATTTGTTGATTAATTAATAGCCTACTTCTAAAGAAAAACAACTTTTTTAACGATAATTGGTTTTCCTTTGTCTTAAATAGTAGACTAGTTTGTGCATCGACTGATTGTAACATCTCACGAGTGGCTTGTAGGTGAAATACAATCAAATCAAATCAAAATTTATTCAATCAATAACATAATAATTACAAAATGCTTTTAGTTAAACTTCATAAATACAGAATATTTTATATCAGTAATTTACCTTTAGAAACCCCACTATAAAAAAACTATGTGTTGTGGTATATGAGGCTGTTAATATTATTTTTTTTAGTGCTATATAATACCTATTTGAAATATTTTTAAAAAATGATGCTAGATGTTAAAATGTTACGATAAATGTTAGTGCATATTATGTAATTAAACAAAATTAATAAATGTGAAAAAATTGAAAAAAAATAATCGTTGCATATAGTACTTTATTTTAATATTACGTTTAATATCAATCGGTAAAACATACGCACACTAACATAACCTAGAATGCGTGATTGCTCGGTTCTGAATTGATATTGAAATTAATTTCAAAATAATTATTTAGATCATCTGATGTGACTTAACGCATAGGATTCATTTCGACACTATTTTGAAAAATCTTGAATTCTGCTTGGTCTAGAGTCTAACAGTAGTGTTACAATAGCTTCACTTTCAACACTACTTTGATTATCTATGGTATAAAGTAATCTGTATTGACATCGTTTTCCAGCCTATCATGTCTTCTCTATAACACAGCCGTAGATAAAATAATAATTATGATTTTACTCTTTTTTTAATTAACTAATAGCCTTCTGCTAAAGGAAAACAACTTTTTTAATTGTTTTTCCTTTGTCTTGTAAATTCCTTTTAGATATTTCCCACACTTGAAATAATAGTGGGCCGTATTTATGAACTTCCTTCAGTGTCTCTTGCTGACTTGAGGGATTCATGAATTGTAAAGAATTTCAATTTAATTAAAACTATGATTTGTTTCCATTTGTAGCTTGCAGGAGGTATTGTGCAGGGGCCAGGGTTTTTGGTCATAATTTTTTCGAAGTTTCTTGTATTGGATATTATTAGGGATTTTAAATGTTATCTATTGCTGTGAGGAAAAAATTTTTCTTCAATTTTTTTGTGAAGTATGGGGGCAAAGTTGAAATTTTTTAATTTTTGGGGGCAATTAATCTCACCTATGAGTGAACTATAAATTCTCCATACCTAAAACACATTCGGAATAAAATGACATATAATTTTTATTTCAATCTAACAAATAGTTTTCCAAAATAACTTTCTGAAAAATTGAATTTTTTTACAGATTTAAAAAATGAATTTTGAAGAAACTAACTGCTTGATCGGATTGAAAAATATGTCATTATATTTCTCTAGTCGTCTTTGATAAATTTTCCATAACTTAAAGACACATTGAGGAATGAAATAAGATATATTTTTTATTTCAAACTAACGAATAGTTTTTCCAAAATAATTGTGGTCGCTTGTTTATAACTTTTCTTTTTATAATCGAGGAATCCACCAAAACAGTCAAAATTCCTCAAAGATAATAATTCTTTTACGTCGAAACCATCATTAAATTATGGTAGATTATTTTTGTTGTTGTTTTTTTTGAGGGTGTAGCCCACATAGGTCTGAGACCTGTGCGTGGGTAATGAGTTGGATGATGGTGATTGATGAGTTGGACCTACAGTTTTAGGTGGGTTCCGAACCACCGGGAAGTGATTTTACAGCAGAGAACAGTGTCTTTTTTGCTGGCCAATCTAATCGGTCACCGTTACAAACGGGACCTACGAAAACGCAGCTTATCTCTCTGATTGAACAGATACCTGCTACGGCTCGCGGCTATCACTTCCCTATTGTACTTTTTGTTCCTTTGAATGTCCTTATTCTACCTACGATTTGTTTTTCTTCTCCTCCATCTGTCATTACTCTTTCTTCACCTTCTGTTTATCTTTCTTCTCTTTCACCTACTTTCTTCCTTTACCTACCTACTGTTCTTCTTCCTTTTACATCTTCATTCTCTTTGCCATAATGCTCTTCCTCTTACTGTTCTTATCCCTTCTCTTTCACCCATTATTCTTTGTTTTTTCTCCCACTATTTTTTCATCTCTTTTACCTATTGTTTTACTGCCCTCTCTTTCATTCACTGTTCTTCCTTCTCTTTCTACTTACTGTTCTTCTTTCTCCCTCTACCCACTGTACTTATTCCTTCTCCTTTCACCTAATGTTATTCTTCCTTATCTTTCACCCTCTACTCTGTTCTTTCACTCACTGTTTTTCCTTTACTTTTCTTCTACCTTCTCTCTCTCTACCTACTGTTCTTATTTCTTCTCACTCCACCTTCTTCTTCCCTTTCTTTCTACCTGCTGTTCTTCTTCCTCAACTTATGTTCATATATATACGGTCCTAAACATTTGATAATTTAAAGTTCCTTTTAAATGTTAGATTATTGTGATTTGGGTCCCTTAAATAACCTTATCTTTCATCAACTGTTCTTTTTCCTTCTTTCATCCTCTGTTTTTTTTCTTTCACCTACTGTTCTTCTTCCTCATCTTATTTTTATAGATATGGACCTTTGTAAATTTTAAGTTCCTTTTAAATGTTAGATTTGGTTCCCTTGAATTTCCTCTTTCCACCTATTGCCCTTCTCACTTCTGAGGCTGCAGCAGACTACAAGAACTCTAGTCCAGTATTAATGCTGAGCATGCGCATATAAGAAGAGGCCACAACTACGGAACCTTCTAATAAAAAGAGACCAAACAATGAATGCTGTCTCTGGCGCAGAGTTCTACTTTGAAAACAACTTTCTAGCACATCCACAAATGTAATGAGTGTGAGAGAGAGGTTAGACCAGCTTCCGCATGCTGAAATAAGTGTGCATTACGTTGAGAAGGTGGGTGGAAGGGGGGCAGTATGATTGGGCGGGGTGGAGGGACAAGGAGAAAATGTGAAAGACAAATACAGTGAACTGAGGAATGGAACTCGAATTGGGTTCAGGCTTGGACTAGTTGTATCACTTTAGCTATATCTTCCACCATTAAAATCATCACATTGCCAACAACTACTATTGAAAGTTTGGATAATTTCCTTTCTAGAAGATTATTGGCATGCTTTGCTCCCAATCCCATTATTTTATTCTTGTACAAACTACAAAGTATTTAATCAATACTACTTTTATTACTTAATACGGGGAGTGATAGCTGTTAGCCGTACCAGGTATCTGTACCTGGGCCCCCGCTCTAAGGGTGACCGATTGGATGGGCCAGAAAAAAGACTGTTCTCTGTTGTAAAATCACTTCCCGGTGGTTCGGAACCCACCTAAAATTGTAGGTCCATCATATTTCCAATAACATGGCTCAAGCGGTGAGGTGAAACTACCGGTAAGGGTTTCCCCACCAATAAAAGCCTTACGCATTTACGTATTACTTAATACTTATAGACAACTAAATACTCATTTTTGTTCTACTGCAAAAAATTGATGTCAAAATATTTTCGTAAATACATTGCATCACGGAAATTACATATACATTTCTTACGACGAGTGCCGTAGCAGGTATATTGTTCAATCAGAGGTAAGCTATGAAACTCTTGGGTCATGTTTGTAATGGTGACCGATTGGATTCTACAGCATAAAGACACTGTTCTCTGCTGTAAAATCACTTCCCAGTTGTTCGGAACCCACCTAAAAGTTTTAGGTGGGTTCCGAACCACCTGAATGGATGGTGATTTGGTGGTG
This sequence comes from Conomelus anceps, assembly GCA_948455865.1. Taxonomy (NCBI): domain Eukaryota; kingdom Metazoa; phylum Arthropoda; class Insecta; order Hemiptera; family Delphacidae; genus Conomelus; species Conomelus anceps. The sequence continues at coordinate 23,381,135 of OX418217.1, forward strand.
ATTGTTGGGATAATTTATCCAAAATCATATTGGAACAGATAAACTGTATTCAATGGAGGGAGGTGTTAGCCAGGAATCTGTTCAGTTGGATAAATATAAGCTACGAACTCTTGGGCCCTCTTTGTAAGGGTGGCCGATAGGATTGGCCAACAAAAAGACCGCTGTAAAATCACTTCAAAAACATTCGGAAACCACCAAAAACTGTAGGTCCCATTCATCAATCACCATCATCCAATTCATTACCCACGCACAGGTCTCAGACCTATGTGGGCTTATCCTCCAAAAAAAATATTGTACAGTACAACACGCATTCTACCTCGGGTTCGATCTTTTCTTGTCCATCTTCTTCTTTTCTCCTTGTTCTTCCAATTTTCTCTTTCTCCATCTTCTTCCACCCCACCTTCTCTTTCTTCCTCTTTTCCCCACCTTCTCTTTCTCCTTCTTCTTTTCCTCCATCATCTTCTCCTCACGTTACCTTCTTCTCCATTTTCTTAACCCTCGTTCTACTTCTCCATTTTCTTCTGCTTCTCCGCCATTTTCTTTTTCTTTTCAACTCGTAATCGATGGACCTGGTTCATGTTTTGTGTCACATGGAGCGCGTGTTTCGTCAACAGAGGACAGCATCAATACGTTTATATATTATTGTCTCAATGAATAAATATTAGATACACCTGATGCACTGTACTGCATTTAACTATATACTATGTACTTATACGTTGAATCACTTGTAAAAGTGTCGCCTTTTTGTCTAATATTGATGAAAAAATACTTTGTATTATCAAAATTAGTTCTTTTCTTTAAAATACACCCTTCTTTCTAAAAAAATGATTTTTTTTAGGATGAAGCACACAGGTCTGAGACCAGTGCGTGGGTAGTGAGTTGGACCTACAGTTTTAGGTGGGTTCCGAACCACCGGGAAGTGATTTTACAGCAGAGAACAGTGTCTTTTTCGCTGGCGAATCTAAAGCCGTGTCTCCACCAACCGAACATGCTCGGCGAACAGTGTTCGCTGGAATCAGCTGATGTCGCTGAACATTTTTTGGAGTTGGTTTGGTGTGGACGCCTTCTCGAACATTATGATCGGTGTGGTGGGAGTAGTGGCGGAAACCTGTTGTTGGTCGTCAATGTTCGCTCACAGACCGAACATTTCAATTGAACTCACGAACAAGTTTGGTGACCCATATGTTTAAAGTTTGACCATTTTTTGTATTCGCCAACAATGTTCGGCAGATATGTTCGGTTGGTGGAGACGCGGCTTAATAGGTCACCGGTACAAACAGGACCTGCAGCTTATCTCTATCTGATTGAACAGATACCTGCTATGGCTCGCGGCTATCACTTCCCTTAAACTTAAGATCACTGTATGTTATGCGAATTTCTATTATATGAATTATATGGCCCCAATTTGTTAGGATAATTGGAATTCTACTCTATTTTTCCCCTAATAAGTCAGTCTTGAATTTGAAAACAACCACGTACATTCTAAACACAGTACACGTGCAATCTAAATACAGTACACGTCTAGTCTAAATGTATTACACATGCATTCTAAATACAGTACCGCAATTTTATTTGCTGAAGTTTGGCGTGTGCTCGTAAATACTAGTAGTCAGATGTGTACCACCTATCTCTTCCATATTATAAAAATGTCCATATTCACACCCCCCCCCCCCCCCCACAAGGTGATGTCTCCCCCACGTTCCCCCTCCTCCCACCAACATCGCTAACTCATCCAAAATTTGGCGAGACTGGCATCTCTTGTATACCGATGCAGCAGGAACAACTTGTGCGTTGTTATCTTGAAATAGATATTAAAATCGAATGAAACGAGAGTAAAAGAGAAGATTTGGAGGAAGAAGAGTGAGTTAGACCCGATGGGAAGGAGAAAAGAGTGAAAAAGATGAGAAGAAGAGGAAGAAAGAGCAGATTAGGAGGAGGGAGAAAGATAAAGATGGGAAGAGGAAGGTGTAAAAGAAGAAGAGGCGGTGAAATAGAGGAAGAAAGGTGGACTATTTCTATTTAAAATATCTCAGTACTCAGCGTATGGCTGGTTGATTCTCTGGCAGCTAAATATTAGTCGCACCACCTCACTTGAATAAATTATACCAGCCTGCCTGTGCTTTACTACGGCGCTTCTAGTAGTATTCCATTCTATGATAGGCAGGGAAAGTGTAAAATAGTCTTATTTAATAATTATTCTTAAAAATAATGGGTGATTGAACTTTAAAGTGAATTTTTTAAACGTGGTCATAACCTAAAATTTGATTTTTTTATTAAACATTTGTGGCAAGATGCTTCATTGCTTGATTATGTTTTTTAATGGATGAATTCATAATTAAATAAATGAAAAACAAGCAATATTCCGTTAAGTTTTTTGTTCATTCAGAAATACAATCTTGAAAAAATCTGTATTCAATTTTATTTTTTATTGAATAATAGCAAAATTGTAATAAAATTGAAAATAGAAAGATTTTTCTTAGATCCACTGTAATTACCACTTGTTTAATTTTTGTAAAATAGCAACAAAATTTAATATAGAAAGATTTCTTTAAAATTGTTTTTTTAATGAACGAAAATCAATTTGTTTATTTATTTATTCATTATCTATTCACAAAAGCACAATCAAGCAACAATGCAACAAGCTTTATTACTCTCAATTACTTTCTTTACAAATTTTCCAACTGAAAAAAATACAAATTTTAGCTTATGTCCAAGTTTAACTAGAAATTTTTACTTCTAATTACAATGAACCATTCTTTGCAATATCACGACATTACGTCGATATATTTAAATGTATATAATACAGTACATTTAAAAGGCCGAAAATTTGTATTCTAATGAAGAAATTTGATATTAATAGTAATTGAATATGTTAAAATCATAGTTTATCCAACAATTAAGTAGAAAGTGTAATTCTCGTGTTGCGATCACAAAGATCTTATTCTGTAAAAAAATATTTGTCAAACTCAAATGCATTTCAAGGCAGTTTTTTACTTAGTCTGTTACATCGTTGCATTTATTGTTATTTTGTTTGCATTATGCTAAAAAAAACGTTACTACATGCTTTTTTCCTCATATGTTGGATTTCCATCAGAAATTTGTGAACAACGTAATTTTCCGGTGTCGACTGAGAGCTTTACCGGTAGCCGGTAAACCGGTAAATGTTACTGGTGGCGAGTGATTGGTATAAATTGTTCAAATTTTTCAACGTCTATGAATTTGAATGAACCAATCATTCGCCACCAGTAACATTTACCGGTAAATGAGAAGGCTCCCATGAACTCAAACAATGATATAATGTGGGGTGAGTCCATAGATAACCTTTTCAAATGATTGATGGCGATCCATTCATCAATTTTATTGTCTAAAGATGTTTGGAGGCCTAATTGATTACAAATAATGGAATTAAATCATATTGAGCATGTTTCCGGTGCTAAATCAATGGGAATGTCAAATGTTGATTTATGCATAACATTTCAATTAGCCTGAATTGAAAAAATCTTTCAATATAAAACGAAATCTGCAATACAAAAAGTAAATAGTTTAATTCTTGTGAAAAATTTAAGACACTATTGCCCGGTTTCTGAGTTGTTCATTAAGTTTAATGGATCATTAACCCATTGCTCCATTGAGTTAATGGTCCATTAAGTTAATGAACAACTCAGAAACCGGGCATATATAAGTAGTATAATTTTGTATGTTTCAGCACAACCTTGACCTTTGACCTTTACCCCCTCCCCCCTCCTCCTCCCCCCTCCTCCTCCTCCCCCTCCTCCTCCTCCACCTCCGTTGTGTTTTCCATTGTGTTGGCCTGGAGGAGGAGGGGGAGGAGGAGGAGAAGGAGGAGGAGGGGGGGTAAAGGTCAAAGGTCAAGGTTGTGCTGAAACATACAAAATTATACTACTTATATAGTATATAAATGAAGAAACTATCAATGCATGTAATGTTTATTGGAAAATATTACTAAAGGAGCTACAAATTTATGTTTACCAAAATAAAATTCTTGTTTTTTTGCATGTGAGAAAAATGGTATTTGATATCCTATTTGATAAACAGCTAATTGCTTTTATCTGTCGACGAAACTCTGACACTGGTGGAATAAAGGTTGATGAAGGATAGAGAGAAGAATGAGGAGAAAATTAAAGTAGGTGAGAGTGAAAAAGAGGGAGAAAGAGGAGAAAAGAAAAAGTTGGAGAAGCCGAAGAAAAGGAAGATGAAAATGATGATGATGAAGAAGAAGGAGGTAGAAAACAGGAAGAAAAAGAAGAAGATCAAAAAAGGAAGAAAAACAACAAGAGAAAAAAGAAGAAAAAGAGGGCCAAAAAAGAGACTATTCAACTAAAATTGTAGATAAATATAATGCAGATCCAGATTGAATTTTTTGAGGATTAGGCCCACATAGGTCTGAAACCGGTAGGTGGGAATTGGATGGTGTTAGTTGATGAGTTGGTTCTACATTTTTAAGTGGGTTCCGAACCACCGGGAAGTGATGTTACAGCAGAAACCGAACTACCAGGAAGTGATGTTACAGCAGAGAACGGTCTATTTTGCTGTCAAACCAATCTGTCACCCTTACAAAGAGGGACCAGGAGTGCGTAGCTTATCTAATAAAAAAACTATTCAATTAAATTTGTAGATAGGTGTTACACATTCTAGAAATCCAGATTCAATTGCATCTGGGACCGATAGTTTATCTTTTCAGTGACATATATTTAGAGTAGCCTACGTTCTACTGGCTGACTGATATTATCAATTGTGATTCAATTGAGTGACACGGAATGAGGAGGGGAGTTAGACCACCTATTTATACTTACTTATTGCAATGTATTTCAAATAGGTAGTGGCTTATTTTCAATGCTGTTATTGTTTACATTAGTAGTTTTCCAGTCTTTTAAATATTATTATTAGAAACACCAACAAAAGTAAAACCAGCCGTGGTTGAAGTTCTTCAGCTTTCTCTAGAAACCGAAATAAATTGGAATCGAGTTGAAAAATAATTATTAGGCCGCAATGTCCCTACTTCGCTCAAGATCTAAAATACTAAAATATAACAAAATATGACTTACAATTCAACATATTAACTAACCAATAATATTTTGGGTTGTACTTACGTATCTTCCCCATGAAACAATAGATTGAGAGAATCGATAGTCGATATGAAAGGAACGTTAGGTTTAGCGTTGGTTTTGGTACAGATAACGATTATTTTGCTATCGAAATTTTCACTCGATTCGTGGGAAGATAGGGAACTGCAACCATATTTTGCTAAAAAGTCGAAATCTCAGCGGGATTGTATTTTTTTGAGATTGGTTCAAACCGTCAGTATTAGAAATTTCAATATATAATGAGTGCGTCCACGGTCACTAAATGGGGAACAAATCACTTGTAATTATTTACTTGTAATTTAGACTTTGTAAAAAATTACTTGTAGTTTATTATAAATTGTAGGTTATGTCTAAAAAATCTCTAATTGGGAGAAAGAGAGAAAAACAGAAAGAAAATCACTAATAACAGTAATTATTAATGTATCCTGCATAGCAATTCTACTGCCTCAGAGCCCTTACAAATGTGTTTGCGAGGGTAACTCTTGAAAAATATTATTTCACGATATTTATAACAATATTGAGGTTATGTGTAAAAAATCGTTAAGCGGGAATGAGAGAGCGAGAGAGAAAATAAAATGAATTTATTGTACAATTATTTCAAGGCTAGAGCCTATTGAAACAGAAAAATACATTACACGAAAGAATGAATAATGAATAAAAGAATGAATAATTTTACAACCCCTGCGAAAGTAATAAACAAAAATTGAAATAAAAATAAATTTTTACAAGTAAGCGCGGGAGATGGAGAGAAGGTGTGAGTGAGATAAAAAGAGTGAGTGAGATAGAATGGGAGATAGAGTGAGTGTGAGAGAGTGTGTATGACTGAGTGAGAGTGTGAGAAAGAGAGATTGAATGAGAGAGTGCGACCTCGGTGACTGAATAAATAACGAACGGCTCAATAAATAATTACGACATTTGATGATTACACTTTCATTATTTCACAGATCATGCTGTCCAAGGTGAACTTCTTCATTGGCTGTGGCCTCTCCAGTGTCCTCTGTGTCCCCCTTTACCGTATTCGTAGATGAAAAACTCGAAGAAAAAATCGTTTCACTCCCTCCTAATTATTCTGGAATTCAACAGTGCTGAGCGTTATTGTAAAATGGCAGAGATTTTTTAGATTCAGATGACTTTATTTGTATAAATTTACAATGTATATGAATGATAAAAGTATTATTAATATTAGCAACTCTCAGAGCCACTAGCTGAAGTGAAGTACAGTTGTTTTTGAAAAGTAAACATAATTGTTGAATAGTTTGAGTAGAATAGACTATAAATGCAACAAATATATATTAATCTTAAGGTATAGTACAGCAGAAATTATGGATGCGATTGTTTAAAAAATAAAAAACAACAAAAATAGAACTTTGATCTGAGAGATGAATTACACAAAGCGAAGTCGTGGCCATTGAGGCCAATCTTACACTTAAGAGAGAGAGAGTGTCAGAGTGTCTGGAGTCGGCGTAGCCGAGTTGGCTTATCGCTGGTCTGATAAGCCAAAGGTCCTGGGTTCGATCCCAGTTGAGTACAAGATATTTTTCTCGAGCCACTCCCGTGTTTCGGAGGACACGTTAAGCCGTCGGTCCCGGTTGCATATAAATAAAGCAGTCGTTAAAAAAAACGGCGAGGTGGAACTACCCGTAAGGGTCTCCCCACCAAGAAAAAAGCCATACGAATTTACTTTTAGAGTGTGAAAAAGAGAGAGAGAATGAGTGAGTGAGTGTGAAGAATATTACATTCTATGAGCTGCAGTAATGTAGATTGTAGATTTAGCAGTCCATAGCTTCTAAATGCAAATTCAGTTTAATTTTGAATTGAATTCGGATTTAATTTTTATCAATGACAATCGTATCTTACGATGAAATTTATTCCTTCAAAGCAGAACAAAATATTTTTCAACTAAATTACATGAACTAGAGTTGACAACATTATCCAGTATTCGTGACAAACTTGAAATTTAAAAAATAATAATTGAAAATAAAAATTGAATGATTAAGAGATTGTAATCAATGAGGACACCAGGATGATCCCATTATTGTCCTCATAACACAAAACAAAGTACAAAATTCAAAGATTACAAGAAAAATAATTATGAATACTTGAAAATATAAAGAAGAAAATGTAAAAACAATAGATGAACATAGATGTGAAATAGAGTTTTCTAAAATAGAAAACATTTATATAATGGGTAGAGTTTAAGGGCAAGATGTCATTGTTATAATTTTTCTTTTGTGAATAATTAACAATGATTGTTGTTATCATATGAAGGATATTTTGAAAATTGCGTTGATTATCTTATATGGTTCAGGAAAATGGGATGAAGCACAACTTCTATATAAGATTTGTTTACACTTTTCAATTTTTGTATTTTAATCGAAAAATAAAAATTCAGTCATGTTCAATCTAGACACTAGATGCGTGCTTAGAACGGGTTTTAAAAACTTCCCAAAAATACGACCAAAATTGACGCTTTTCTTGCGTTTTCCAGAACTGGGCGGCCAAAACGTTGAAAATCGTTCAAAAACGTATATACGTGAAGTTTTATATTTAGAAGCGTACTAAAAAAGAGGTTTAAAATTTCCCCCAAAAATACGCCCTAATTTAACATTATCCCACCGCCTTTTAGCGTTCTCAAGAACCGCGTGGCTGAAAAAGTTGAAATTTGTTATACATGTTCTGTTCATGTTCACTGTCGCATATTAATGAAATTTTTTTAACGTTTTTTGAATTTTTTTAACGTTCTCAGTGGCCGAAAAAGTTGAAATTTGCTGATATAACATGTTCAGTTATACCTAGATGCATCTTAACGAAAGTTTTTGAATTTTCTCACAAAATACGACTAAATCAACGTTTTCCAAGTTTTTTTTTGCGTTTTCATGTATTGTGTGGCCGAAAAGTAGAATTTCATGAGCGCATTTTGTGTTAATTTGTTCCCCCAGGGGGGCGGAGTCTCCTGGCCATATGTTCAAGGCGAAGCGAGCCCTCCGGCTAGCAAACTATATCGATGGAAGTGATAGCCGCGAGCCGTAGCAGGTATCTGTTCAATCAGAGAGGTAAGCTGCGTTCTCGTAGGTCCTGTTCGTAACGGTGACCGATTAGATTGGCCAGCAAAAAAGACACTGTTCTCTGCTGTAAAATCACTTTCCGGTGGTTCGGAACCCACCTAAAACTGTAGGTCCAACTCATCAATCACCATCATCCATTTCATTACCCACGCACAGGTCTCAGACCTATGTGGGCTTCATCCTCCAAAAAAAAAGAAAAAAAGTTTTTCTAGAGAATGGGGTGCAAAGTAAATGAGTATTAAAAAACTAATCTTTTGGTGGGCCACTGCACTCTTTCTCACTGCCAGCCTTCGTTATTCTTGGACATTGGAAGGACATCCGCACACGGATCGAAATAGAAAGAGAGCGAGTTTGTGAGAGAGACAGGGAGAATTAATAGAATGGCGTTGATAAAGCTTGCGCTCATTTGCTAAGAAATAGAGAAAAAGAGTGAAGTTGGTGTGAAGAAGAAGAAGTGGCAAAGCTGGCGAGAAATTGTGTCTATTCTGGTCGTCTGTCTGTCCGGACAAACAAATAAGCAGAAAAGGAACGGATATAACGATCCACTTAACGATAAAAGATTTTCTTTTGGGAACGAACAATGTTCAGCTTTATACAGAGTTGAGCTGCTACAGTGCTTTCGATATGTGTCACAGGAAACACTGTAAACTACTCTTGTACGACTTGTTGCCTGAAACCTACTACTCTATATAGCTATAACTTACGCTGTACCAGCACCTTTTCAGAACAGACCCAGGTTTCTATCCTCACACTTATTTCATTGAAAATCGTTGCACTGGTTATATTAATATAAATTTACCAACAGCTGTTTTTTACATGGTGAATATATACAGGGTGTTTCGGAACTCTCTACCAATACTTCTAGGCAGTGTTTCTGGACCACTAACTAAATTAAATTTCATAATAAAATTTTTCTAAAATCCCCAGTTACTCACACAGCCGCCATTTTGTTTTTTTCACTCATTATTTTTTATTCGAACACCTCTAAAAGTATAATTTTGAAATTTTGCATACAGCTTTATAACAATTAAAACAATCTAAAAAAAAATTAATCAATATTTTCCGACCAAAAAACAAAATGGCGGCCATTTTAAATATTTGAACAGGATTAAATTAATAATGACTAATGATATCAAAATTTGACTGGAATAACTTTTTTTAGATATTTTTAATGCAAATCCAACGATACCTCATTTTCCAAGATTGGCCATCAATTAACAGAGATATGCTACTTTTTAGGTCTGCGGTGGTTGGAAGCGAAAAACTGCAACCCGTTCTCAACCACCGCACACCCTAAAAAGTAGCATATCTCTGTTAATTGATGGCCAATCTTGGAAAATGAGGTATCGTTGGATTTGCAATAAAAATATCTAAAAAACGTTATTCCAGTCAAATTTTGATATCATCAGCCATTATTAATTTAATCCTGTTCAAAGATTTTAAATGGCCGCCATTTTGTTTTTTGATGTAGGAAAATTTTTATCAATTTTTTAAAGATTGTTTTAATTGTTATAAAGCTGTATGGAAAATTTCAAAATTATACATTCAGAGGTGTTTGAATAAAAAAATAATGAGTGAAAAAAACAAAATGGCGGCTGTGCGAGTAACTGAGGATTTTAGAAAAATTTTATTTAATATTTACTTTTGTTAGTGGTCCAGAAACACTGCCTAGAAGTATTGGTAGAGAGTTCCGAAGCACCCTGTATATGTATATCAAGGTAACGAAGGTAACACTTTGAATGTAACTAGTAGTTCAGTGAACAGTAGACCTCACGCCCAATATTAAATATGCCTTGTGTCAAACTTATCTCTGTATAAAGTCAATATATCGTATTAATAAATGCCATACTATAATATTTTATATTGCATGATCATGATACAACTATTGTTATTCGTAACGTTTCCAGCTCAACTCTGTATGCATTTGCTGAACAAATAAATTGATTAAATATGCTTGTATAGAGGAACATACTCGAGGTACTGAATGATAATCACCATCTTAAGCAAAATCATCCTTGATTGAATTTGCGTAGTAATATTTCATGTCTGTTTTCCACAAAAACTCACTCTTTATCTTGTCAACAAGGCTGCGTTTCTATTTTCATCCAGCCTGTACTTGTTTTGTTTAATACATCTGAATGCTTGAATCAGATCAGATTTTACACGTCTGATGAATGAATTGATAGAACAAAGGTACTGTAATCAAATTTGTAAAATTATAATTTTCTTAGTAATTATTTGTTATATTTGTTATTAGAATTGAAGTATTAGAAGGGATTTGTATCTTTCAAATATGTTATTCTTATGAATAATAACTTAATTCATATGAAAGCTCAAGCAGATAAATTAGAGGGCCTGAGAGCTAGCTATCTTGAAATCTGATTCCAATTCCAAAAAATGGAGAAGCTCATTTTAAAAATCATGTTTCCAATAGAAGAATACCTGAGTGTCTAGCCTTTTTCCCTTTCAAATTTACTTTAAATGCAAGCAAATTTCGAAAATCCTTACACATACATTGCTGGGAATTCCTTAAAGGAAGACCCATGCAAAATTCCGTAGAATTTAGTCCACGTGTTAGCCGTTAGCCGTAAATGCGTTACAAACAAACCAATAGGCAGAAGCAGACAAACCAATGCGAAACGGTCCAATCTGTCTCTATCGGTCAACCAATAGATTTTAGTTTTATGATCAAAGTTTTCGATGATAGAATTATATTAGATTTCTAATAGATAGTGGCAAATATAGATTTTAATTTTTTTGGGGGGGGGGGGGGGGCAAGACCAATAAAAATAAGTCTTAAATTCCTTGTTAGTACAGTTTAGTAGATAATTGGAAAAATTCAAAGAATAAATGATTCCTGGATTTCTTGTTCCATGACGAACTGCGTTGTTAATATTAACTTGTTATGTGAATTTAACGACTTGCAGTCAAATTTGACTGCTAGTCGTTCAATTCACATAACAAGTTAAGAATAAATGATACTAGATTATTGGGATATTATTTTTTTTAATATGCTCTAGCAAACCAAGAAAATTGAATAATAATTGACAACACAGATTTGTGTGTTTAAAAGTTTATTTTATCTACGACAATGTCATAATGTATACATTACAGTTTCACAATTGATGCCAAAACAGCTGTCTTTTCGAAATGCTTTTTGAAACCCGTTGTATAAAGAGCTCATTATAGTACAGGTTCTACATTATAACACGGGTTCTGGACCAATCAGAAGCATTTTTGATGGAATCAATATCGTAATTCAATATTGTGAAACTATCAGCTGATTTGATCAAACTGCTACACCAGCTGCTTTAACCTAACAATCTACTATAACTTCTCGTATTTGAGATGAGAGGTTACGTATCTCTGACAGTCACAGGTAAAATGAAATTGTTTTAATTAAATGTATACTAGTGGTCGTAGATAAAATAGTGTATGCAACGATTTTATTTGGCCATTAAAGCACTCGTGAGATATTTATAACACTCGCATTCGCTCGTGTTATAACTTACATCTAACTCGTGCTTTAATAAGGGTCAAAATAAAATCGTTGCATAAACTACTATTACCAAATTAATCTTAACTAATTAGGGGGGGGGGGGGGGTCCCCTGATCTCATCTCTCTTATACACCCCTGAGACATCGTTTCAATTGTGGATACCACACATTATCTGGTGATAGGAACAACTCTTTCTCGTCTATTCACTTTTCTTTCTCTTCGATATTCACTTTTCAGTCTTCCGTCTTGTTTCGGTCCAATTAATTCAGAATTGGAGTGTACCTGTTAATAAGCTTATGTGGTATTACAATAATAATTGTTGATGTAGCTTACTATTGCCGAAACTTGAGCCGTAAGACAAAGAGCGCGATAAAATTCAAGTAGGTTATTGCACAGCTCAACAGCTTATTATACAGAGGAAGTAGCTGTCTCAATCAGGCACTGATAACATTATTATTTCAAGAAATATATTCAAGCTGTTTGCTGGCTTGATTCCCATTAGCATTTCCATAATATGGTTTCCATATTACCGTTTCTATAATGGTAATGGTAGCCAGACTGTTCTTAAATAATAATCTACTTTTTTTTCTTCAAGTTCTTGTAGATTCATTTTCATTTTGGAATACCTCATTACAAATACAATACTTTGTTACATTGATCCTGAAAATTACAATTTTCTATTCACGGCCGTTCATGATACTGGTTGCCCCCAAAAATTAACTTTAAGTGCTCATATCTCAGAAAATAATAGATGCATTTTTTTATTATTTATTGCAATAGACTACATTTCAGTAGCCTAATAATTTCCAGTCAAATAGACTTTGAAAAAAATATGACCAAAACCCTATTGCACAGCCTTAAGGTTCATTTTGGTTCTACAAGGAACGTTCAAATTATGAGCACTTTCTTGGTTTATTATAATTTCAAATTATTTTGATCGGGTTAACATTAGCTTAACAAATTACAAGCTGTAATATATTGGAATCAGTTGTCTAATAATGCCTGATGAGTGTAAGGTGAATATTGGGGAAATAGTTTTGAGCCTAGGCTTTCTAGCTGGTTGTTGGATCACTGTATTCAATTTTTAGTTTTTATAAACGATTTTTGTCATATTTTATGTATTATTTTTATCATAATTTATATATTATTTTTGTCATATTTTATATATTATTTAATATAAATATATATTTCTGATGATGTATATTTCTTACTAAGACACAATGTGTGATGGAAATCCCTATGAAATCATACCTGGTGGTTCATCTCAACAAAAGATTGATATTAATTTGTTGAAGATTAACTGATCCGTTTTGAAACAAATTAATTTTTGGAATTGAAATTTAAAAAATGTCTCAAAAACTAAAAAATTGTACATTAATTCAGTTTCAAATTATATGTTTGCACAGAGCACTTTTTTTTTTTTTTTTTGGAGGATGAAGCCCACATAGGTCTGAGAACTGTGTGTGGTTATTGAGTTGATTGATGGTAGTTGATGAGTTGGACCTGCAGTTTTAGGTGGGTTACGAATGACTGGGAAGTGATTTTACAATAGAGCCTTTTTTTGCTGGCCAATCCTATCGGTCACCCTTACAAAGAGGGCCCAAGAGTTCGTAGCTTATATTTATCCAACTGAACAGATTCCTGGCTAACACCTCCCTCCATTGAATACAGTCTATCTGTTCCAATATGATTTTGGATAAATTATCCCAACAATCACTACCAAATTCCACCAAATCACCATCTATTCCGGTAGGTCCGTAGGTCAAACTCATCAATCACCATCATCCAACTCATTACCCACGCACTGGTCTCAGACCTATGTGGGCTTCATCCTCAAAAAAAAAGTATCATAATTACATATGGACGCCATTCTTCGTAGACCAGCCATCTCCTAGGTCACCGACTTTTAGAAGTGATAGCCGTGAGCTGTAGCAGGTAGCTGGCTGGAAGAAGGCTGGAAGCCACAGAGATAAACTACGAACTCCTGGGCCCTCTTTGTAAGGGTGACTGATAGGATTGGCCAGCGAAAAAGTCTGTTCTCTGCTGTAAAATCACTTCCCGTTAGTTCGGAAACCACCTAAAACTGTGTATCTAACTCATCAATCACCATTATCCAATTCATTACCCACGCACAGGTCTCAGACCTATGTGGGCTTCATCCTAAAAAAAAGATTGTGAGGAATGATAATTCACTTCCTGTTAGTTCGGAAACCACCTAAAACTGTAGATCTTACTCATCAATTACCATTCATTACCCACGCACAGGTCTCAGACCTATGTGGGCTTCATCCTAAAAAAAAAGATTGTGAGGAATGATAATTCACTTCCCGTTAGTTCGGAACCCACCTACTACCTGTAGATCTAACTCATCAATCACCATTTTCCAATTCATTACCCACGCACAGGTCTCAGACCCATGTGGGCTTCATCTTCAAAAAAAAAAAGATTGTCAGGGAATGATAATTGGAGTGAGTAGGTTGAAGAGGTTATGAGGCTGGAGCGAGTAAATGATATGGTGGAAGTGAGAGGGAGGATCACGATGTGAGTGAGTAGTGGTAGCGTGGGCGCGCGGGGGTAGACGCGCGTGCGTGTGAGCCAGCAGCAGCAGGCCAAAGCAGGTGAATGAACACGGCATTCCCGTTTCACTAATGAATGACAGCTGAAGCAATGCAGAAGATAGGTCCAAACTGACTCTTCTTCTATTTCCTGGTCGAATATCATTTCCTTTGTTCGTCGTCCATATTGTAATAACCTGGTGGCGAATGACCGTGTTCTGGATCTTTCTCACACTGTGTTTCGATCATTGTCCGTTGTATGCACTCGCATACCAGGAATGTGTCTTCTTGAGTGGTTGGAGTTGTTGTGCTGGGTCGCAGGGAATGTGATTCACTACTTGCACGATGCTACTACAGTGCTACAGCCCTTGATTAGCCTTGAGTACAGTTCAATTTGAAATTGAAATAGTTTTATTCTCCATAAAAAATACAAAAATGCAAAATATAACACAATATGATATGTAGGTGGATGAGGCGAAGAAGAAGAAGGTGGAAAAGAAGAAGAGGGTTGTGAAGAAGAAGAAGAAGAAGAAAAAGAAGAAGAAGAAGAAGAAGAAGAAGAAGAAGTAGGAGGCTCCTCTCATGAGCACATGCCTGATATGAACGTACAGTATATGAACAGTGTGGCAATTGAACGCCTCGCTTCTGATTGGATAATTCGGTCGGGTGGTTCAAATTGGCCATTCGGTGTCCAAATTGAGTGTTGACTACAGTCAGGGGCGCACCCATACTTTTGGTTTTGGGGGGTCTCCCTCAAGGTCGGTCTTAGAATGAGTAGAAGAAGAAGAAGGAGGAGAAGTAGAAGAAGAAGGAAGTGAAGGAGAAGAAGAAGAAGAAGAAAAGGTTGGAGAAAATGATGTTGAAGAAGAAGAAGGAGGTGGCGATGAAGGAAGAAGAAGGTGGAGGGGGAAGAAGAAGGTGGAGGAGGAGAAGAAGAAGAAGAAGAAGAAGAAGAAGAAGAAAGAAGGTTGAGGAGAAGAAGAAGAAGGTGGAGGGGAAGAAGAAAGAAGGTTGAGGAGGAGAAGGAGAAGAAAGTGGAGGAGAAGAAGAAAGAAGTGGAGGAGAAGAAGAAAGAAGTGGAGGAGAAGAAGAAGAAGAGGGTTGTGAAGAAGAAAAAGGTGGCGAAGAAGTAGAATAAGGTGGGGGAGAAGAATCGAATGAGAAGGTATTGTAGAAGAAGAGGAGGAAGAAGAAAAAGAAGGGTGAAGAAGATGAAGGTGGATGAGGCGAAGAAGAAGAAGAAGGAGAAGAGGGTTGTGAAGAAGAAGGAGAAGAAGTAGTAGTAGTAGTAGTAGTAGTAGTAGTAGTAGTAGTAGTAGAAGAAGAAGAAGAAGAAGAAGAAGAAGAAGAAGATGAAGGTGGATGAAAAGAAGATGAAGAAGGTTGGGAAGAAGAAGAAGGTGGATGAGAAGAAGAAGAAGATGATGGTGGATGAGAAGAAGAAGATGAAGGTGGGGAAGAAGAAGAAGAAGGAGGAGGTGGTGAAGAAGAAGATGAAGGTGGATGAGAAGAAGATGAAGAAGGTGGGGAAGAGGAAGAAGAGGGTTGTGATGAAGAAGAAGAAGAAGGTGGGGAAGAGGAAGAAGAGGGTTGTGATGAAGAAGAAGAAGAAGGTGGTGAAGAATGAGAAGAAGAAGTAGTAGTAGTAGAAGTTGGAGAAGAAGATGAAGGTGGATGAGAAGAAGATGAAGAAGGTGGGGAAGAGGAAGAAGAGGGTTGTGATGAAGAAGAAGAAGAAGAAGAAGAAGAAGAAGGTGGTGAAGAATGAGAAGAAGAAGTAGTAGTAGTAGAAGTTGGAGAAGAAGATGAAGGTGGATGAGAAGAAGATGAAGAAGGTGGGGAAGAGGGAGAAGAGGGTTGTGATGAAGAAGAAGAAGAAGAAGGTGGTGAAGAATGAGAAGAAGAAGTAGTAGAAGAAGGAGAAGAAGATGAAGGTGGATGAGAAGAAGAAGAAGAAGGTGGATGAGAAGATGAAGGTGGATGAGAAGAACAAGATGAAGGTGGATGAGAAGAAGATGAAGAAGGTGGTGAAGAAGAAGATGAAGAAGGTGGATGAGAAGAAGGTGGTGAAGAAGAAGAAGAAGAAGAGGTAGAAGAAGATGAAGGTGGATGAGAAGAAGAAGAAGAAGAAGATGAAGAAGAAGAAGAAGATGAAGAAGAAGAAGAAGATGAAGAAGAAGAAGAAGAAGATGAAGAAGGTGGGGAAGAAGAAGAAGATGAAGAAGGTGGGGAAGAAGAAGAAGAGGGTTGTGAAGAAGAAGAATGAGAAGAAGTAGTAGTAGAAGATGAAGGTGGATGAGAAGAAGAAGATGAAGATGGATGAGAAGAAGAAGATGAAGGTGAAGGTGGATGAGAAGAAGAAGATGAAGATGGATGAGAAGAAGATGAAGAAGAAGAAAGAAGGTAGAGGAGGAGAAGGAGGAGAAGAATAAGAAGAAGGTGGAGAAAAAGAAGGTGTTGAAGAAGAAGAAGAAGAAGAAGAAGAAGATGGGAAAAAAGAAGAAAAGGAGGAGAAGAAGGATCAGTACAAGAAGGAGGAGAATGATAAGAAGAGGAAGCTCAGTTGAAGGACAAATGTTACAGGAAGGAATTCCACCTGTTTTCAAGATCGCTGCTGCACTGTACAATACCTGTATACAGTTATGCACTGTGTATATCTATGTATAGTTATAGAGACTGGCTCTTATGCAAATGACCACTAGGCCATCAATTGGCAGCCAATAATAACCGAATACTGACTTCAGGCCGCAGACATCTCCCTAAAACCGGTCCAAAAGAACCAGAAACTGAATGCCTTCAGTTGAAGATGCGATACAGTCTTGTCTCACCAGAAGATTGGATTTTCTGTTTGTTGAGCCACACATAACTGCATAATCCCGCCAAAATAATGGAGCTATTTGGAAATTAAATGGGCTGTTAACTGAATTTGAGAGTTTAGGCTGGAATAAGAACATTTTGACTCCATATTCAAGGGAAGTGATAGTCGCGAGCCGTAGCAGGTATCTGTTCAATCAGAGAGATAAGCTGCGTTCTCGTAGGTCCTGTTCGTAACGGTGACCGATTAGATTGGCCAGCAAAAAAGGCACTTTTCTCTGCTGTAAAATCACTTCCCGGTGGTTCGGAACCCACCTAAAACTGTAGGTCCAACTCATAAATCACCATCATCCAACTCATCTCCCACGCACAGGTCTCAGACCTATGTGGGCTTCATCCTCCAAAAAAAAACCCTATGGTCACTGGAGGAACTATGGAGGTAACAGGAATTTGAGTACATGAAAATAAGGCAGTTACAAGAAGGAGAAAATGGAGGAAAAAGAAGTGGTAGATGAAGAAGAAGGAGGAGAGGAAGAGAAAGAAGAAGGAGAAATAATAACAAGAAGGGGAAAGTGAAAAGAAAAAGGTAGAGAAGAAGAAAAATAAGACTTGAAAACATGAAAATAAGAAAGTTACAAGGAGAAAATTTATGAAAAAGAAGAGGAAGATTAAGGAGGAGGAGGAGGAGGAGGAGGAGAAGAAGAGGAAGGAGGAGAGAATAATAAAATGAAGGAGAAAGAGAAAAGAAGAAGGAGGAGAAGGAGAAAAAGAAAAAGAAGACTTTAAAACATGAAAATAAGAATGTTACAAAAAGGAGAAAATTAAGGAAAAAGAAGAGGAAGATTAAGGAGGAGGAGGAGAAGAAGAGGAAGGAGGAGAGAATAATAAAATGAAGGAGAAAGAGAAAAGAAGAAGGAGGAGAAGGAGAAAAAGAAGAATGATTGATAGAAATGAAAGTAAAAAGTGGTAAAATTAAAAGAGATGGAAGAAGAAGACAGGAAGAAAGTGATGGTGAAGGAGGACAGCAACAAGAAAAAGAAGAAGATGGAGGAGAAGGTGAAGAAGGAGGAGAGAAGAGGAAGGAGAAAGAGAAAAGATTAACAGGAAGGAGAAAGAGAAAAGAATTACAAGAAGGAGAAAAAGAAAAAAGAAGGAGGGAAAGAAGAAAAATAACAAGAAGAGGCAAAAGTAAAAGAAGAAAGTGGTAAAAGCAAAAGAGAAGGAAGAAGAAGTTAGGAAGGTGTTGGTGAAGGAGGAGGAGAAGAACAGCAACAAGAAAAAGAAGAAGAAGGGGGAGGAGAAAGAAAAGGAGGAGGAGATGATGAAGAAGAGCGAGTGAAAGAAGAAGAAAATGAAGGAGAAGAGGTAAAAGTAGAAGAAGAAAAGTGGTGAAAGCGGAGGAAGGAGAAGAATACAGGAAGAAGGTGGGGTTGAAGGAGGAGGAGAAGTGGAACAATAACAAGAACTAGAAGAAGAAGAAGAAGAAGAAGAAGAAGTAGAAGAAGTAATCGAAGAAAAAGAAGAAAAAAGTAAAATGAAAAGAAGACACGCGTTTTGAAGTGGTGAACTAGTTTGATAAGAACGCTCTACTGAGCAGGCTGCATCTGATTTTTATTCTGATGGCGGATCCAGTCAAGTTTTTTTTATCTTTTTTTTTTGCCAACGTGTCTCTTTTCAATCTTGTTCCGATAGCTTGACGTTATTGACAGTCGATTTTTTATGACGACAGTAAATATCTATAAATATTATGTACCACTAATAGGTAGATCACACAGGTAGATCAGCTGTTGTTTGCAACTTGTTCAGAAATAGAATAGGATGATTTCTTTACAACGTGACAACTGTTTTAATTGCTGCATTTATTATAGTCATTTCAATTTTTGATCTGTAAATTAACTGGCGTGGTTGCTATCTTTAACGTCATCAGATAATTTGGTAATCAGGAGGTATTGACGTGTTCATCCATATCCTATTATAAAGGAGCTATTTCTATATGTATGTACGTAGAACGGATCTCAAAAACAGCTCTAACCATTTATTTATTTCGCCATGAAAAATACAAACTCAATCATAAATCTTACATTTGAAAGAAATTAAATACATAACAATGAAATGAAATTAAAAATTGATAAAATTACGAACAAAGAGGCTTTTTGGTGCAAAAATACTATTGCGCTAGTTCTCATTCCTATAAAAACTCGCTGAAGAAAGGAGAAATCTATCTTTTCCTACAGTGACCCGAAAAAGTGCCTATTTTTGCACTAACTATAGCATGCAAAATAGTCTATTCCTGCACCAGTGCAGGAAAGTAAATTCCAGTGCGGGAAAGAACTTTTCCGCACTCCAGTTTTGCAACCTAACAACACAAAATAGTGAGCATGTAATACGCAGGTTCCCTATTCTGCATTCAAAAATAGGTTGGCTACTCTGCTTCAGCTGTGAAATAGTTGTTTTAGTTGTTGTTGTTGAAATCGATTTGATTCGAAGATAGGTTATGTGAGGAATTGTCAGGTTATGTATGTCCTGTTTTGTTCTGTTTAAATTACATTATAAATTACTGTAGGAAAAATTTAATGTGTAATACGAGTGCAAAGTATTGTTTCTGCACTCGAGAAACTTTTTTCACTCGCCTTCGGCTTGTGAAAAAAACTGTTTCTCTCAGTGCAGAAAAACGCTATTTTGCACTCTAGTTACACAAATAGCTATTAAAGAAACAGCTAATGCAAAAAGCAATTTCAATCAGATGGTTGGCTCTCGTACGTTATTTACGCTTCCTGGAACTTGAAGCTTACACGCGTATCGTGTAGTCGGAGCCTAGCAGTTATGTGAGAATCAAAGCTCAGCACATAATAAATTTATCCCCATGATTTTTCCATTTCTTTGGTGTGTTATTTTTTCGGGGGATGAAGTCCACATGTCTGAGACATGTGCGTGGGTAATGAGTTGTTTGATGGTGATTGATGAGTTGGACCTACAGTTTTAGTTGGGTTCCGAATCACCGGGAAGTGATTTCACAGCAGAGAACATAGTCTTTTTTGCTGGCCAATCCAATCGGTTACCCTTACAAAGAGCGCCCAGCAGTTTCGTAGCTTATCTCTGATTAAACAGATACCTGCTATGGCAATCGGCTATCACTTCCCATACAAAACTAAACCTTTCTTATAAAAATAAATATATTTTATTAAATAACTTTTATTGGTGTGGAGTCCCTTGCAGGTTGAGCCATGTTATTGAAAATATGATTGACCTTCAATTTTACGTGGGTTACGAACCACCGGGAAGTAATTTTACAGCTGAGAAAGAGTCTTTGTTGGCCAATCCAATCGGTCACCCTTACAGGGAGCGCCCAGAAGTTGCTTATCTAATCTGTTTGAACAGATACCTGCTACAGCTCACTATCCCTTCCAAAATTACCTTAATGTAATTTCTTTTGTACATCGTATGAAATTGCACTATCAGCCGTTTTTTCTCTATAATTTCTCAAAAAGACACTGTTCTCTGCTGTAGAATCACTTCCCGGTGGTTCGGAACCCACCTAAAACTGTAGGTCCAGCTCATCAATCACCATCATCCAACTCATTAACCACGGACAGGTCAGACCTATGTGGGCTAAATCCTCAAAAAAAAAAAAAAAAAAATTTCAAGGACTTACATTTTTTTTTTTAATTCGATACATGGATGAGAAGCAACAGAGATATTTTACAGTCACTCTTATATGCGCTCCTTTCTGTAAACAGTGGACAGTGAATTGGCACCGTATGAATGAGTGTTTATTTCACTGAATTTCAATCATAAATTGGCTGGAACTGTTCTATGGACAAGGAACGATGCAGGTTTCTGTAGAAACAGTGACAGATTGTATTGAAAAAGAATTTAAAAATCATAAAACTGTCAGGTACATGAAATATTAACCCCCGAGCGGAACTCGGTACCCTGGAGGTTAAATTAGGTCTCCAAAAATATTTAGGAGTTGCTATAGGAGATGAATGCGTTTTTCATTGTTTGAATGATATTTATAAATGTTTTGTTTTTTGTGTTATGCATGATTAAAGTATTAACCAGTAACAGTAGATCTTTATTACTGAGGTTAAGCTTTGAAGGGTGTAATAGCCATGTTAATTTATTTATTGTATTTATTTATTTATTTATTGTGACAAATTTACAACGAGAGTGAAGGTGCAACAGACTCAAGTGCAAAACTGCTCCCTTCACAAATTTTGATAAATGTTACATTGTCCAAAGCATTGAGGTTAACACAGAATAAAAATTAAGCAATGTTTTTAAACGAGTATTGATTGATTCATTCTAAACGTACTATTAGGTGTAAACATCGATGAATACATTTGAAATATTGAATATTTAATATTGAAGCGAAGTTTGAACCTGAATTTTTAATTCATTTAAATTTGAAGCGTTAATTTTTACCATATAGTAATTTTCTGTGGTCAGTAGACCAGACCTCACGCTCAAGATTAAGTTTATTATAGGGTGTTGTTTTATTAATTATTATAGATTATATAGATTAAGATTATTATGAGGGTACTTGCACAGACGAACATACTCTATGTACTCAATGATAAACACCATTGCAAAATCAAAAGCAATCACCAGACTTAACCCTTGATTCAATTTTCGTGGTCCATTTCATATCTGTTTCCGCAAAAGTCACAGTGTATCATGTCACCAAGGCTGCGATTAAATTTTCATCCATACTTGTGTTGTTCAATACAGCTCATTGCTCAAAATCAGGTTTTACAAGTCTAAGGAATTAATTTATTGAATAATATTAATTGTTTTCACAGATTGGTTTTTACTTTCTTGAAGATTTGACGCCTAGTGGGATCGGACTCCCAAAAATTTGTTTAATTATCATTAATTAATAACCACTTGTTATTATACGTAATTGAAATATTAAAAATTGTTTGTTTCTCTCAAAAAATATGTTATTCATGAATTTTAACTTAATTCATATGAAGGATTAACCAGACGAAGAGGGCTGAAGACTATCTTGGAATCGGAATCTAATTCCTTAAGATGGAAAAACTCTTTTTAAAATCATATGTTTCCTGTAGAATTTTAATAATCCTTACACACAACGCTGAGCATTCCTTAAAGGAAGATTCATTCAAAATGTCATCGAATGTGGTCCAGAATTTAGCTGAAAATGCGTTACTTACAAACAGAGAAATACAAAATGGTTGACTTGAAACGGAGAACTCTCTTCGTTCGGTCAATAAAACAGATGAGACCACAAATAATAAAGATATTATGGATTTCTTTTCAGTAATTAAATAGTTGTGTATCATTTTTTAAATTGTGAACCGAAATATACACAAGTATATCTCAATTTATGTTGTGGAATCTGGTATAAATTTAGGACAAATGATATTTCTTGATACAAAAGGCTAATTTGAAACATTCTGGAGCATTAAAGGAAAAATAATAATACAAAATCAGTAACAAAATCAATTTGGTACTTTATTGTATTGTGTGATTTAAAATTAAATTTGTATTTTTATTTTCTTACAGGTGAGTTATCGTTCAAGCTGCTTGTGAGATCAGATAATTGTGAGTTTCATCTTTTTAAACCCAATTATTATTATTTTAACATAAAAATTAATGTAATGAATAATACGGAGTCCTTGAGCTGCTAGATTAGATAATACACTCTTGATAAACAAATGAGTAACTTCAATTGTGGGGAAGTGATAGCCGAGAGCTGTAGCAGTTATCTTTTCAGTCAGATAAAGATAAGCTACGAACTACTGGACCCTCTTTGTAAGGGTGACCGATTGGATTGGTCAGCAAAAAAGACTCTTCTTTGCTTTAAAATCACTTTCCGGTGCTTCGGAGCCCACCTAAAACTGTAGGTCCAACTCAACAATCACGCACATCCTCCGAAGAAATAAATTCATGGATGAATTTAAAATAATCATTATCATCGAACTCATTACCCACGCACAGGTCTCAGACCTATGTGGGCTTCATCCTCAAAAAAAATCATGGATGCCTCCCATCCATGAGAGGGATTATTCCTAGAATCCCCACTATTTTATAGAGTTTATAATTTGTTATAAATTATTTTATAACTGTGTTTTTTCATGTTAAAAAATTATTTTGTTTTATAATTTGTTGTGATTACTTGGTTACTCTGTAACTTGGTATTTTATAATTTTGTTGTATAATTTTTTATGTGATATAGGAATGTTCTGCATACTTTCATATGCTTTATTTGCTGTTGAAGCTTTATTTAATGCTATGCACAGGGGTTTTGTTCATAATTTTTTTGGAAGTTTATTGTATGCGATGTTATTAGGGCTTTGAAATGTTATCTATTGCTGTGTAGAAAAATATTTTTTTTTCAATTATTTTGTGAAATATGGAGGTTCAGAGTGGAAATCTTTTGGTATTTGGTCTCACCTATTAGTGATTTTAAACTCTTCATAAATTTTCTTTAGCTAAAAAACACCTTGAAGAATAAAATAACATATTTCTTACTCTGATTATGCAATTTGTACTCTCAAATTTTTTTTAAAATATTCAGTTTTCCAAAAATTTATTTTGAAAAAACTATTTGTTAGTTTGAAATAAAAATTGTCATTCTATTCCTCAAGATGTCTTTTTGTTAATAGAACATTTATCAAGAGTTTAAAGTATCTCGAAGGTGAGATGAATTGCCCCAAAAAACCGAAAAATTTCTACGTTGAACCCCCATATTTCACAAAATAAGTTGAAGAAAATATTTTCCCCACAGCAATAGATAAAATTTCTAAGCCCCAAGAGAAAAAACTATAAAAAAAGTTATGACCAAAAACCCTGCGCCTAGCCTTGAGTATGAACTTGCTTCAAACCCCCCACCTGATCACTATGTAGTGAATAATGGAATCCAGCCTCTTTATTTCTTCATTTCATCCATCTTATTTATTTTTTCTCTCTCCCACATTATTTTTCTCTCAGTCTCCTCTTTCTCTCAATCTCCTCTTTCTCTGAGCACCTTGCATTCCTCATCTCATTTCTCATCCACCATTCTCTTCCCTCCATCATTCCATCTCTCTCTATTATCCATTTGTCCGCATGCGAGTTCAACAAACAGGTCATGTGGCATGTATATATAATATTGAATATTATGTGTATATATATACCGTAGCTAATAAGTGAATGTTGTGCTCTTCGTTTTAATCAGCTCCTAAACTGCTCTGCTCGTTGTGATACGGAAGACGATCCGTTGCCACATTTCTGATACAAAACGTTTGTTTTGATGCAATAGTTGTGTATTTGGTTTGTGATTATTGTTGTAGGTCACATCTCTCTATTATTGAAGTATATTTGAATAAGCCGATACAACGGAATATCCAAGGACCCGATGAATTTACATAAAATAATAACTTTGTTTTTTGTTTTTTTTTTGGAGGATGAAGCTCACAGGTCTGAGACTTGTGCATGTGTAATGAATTGGATGATAGTGATTGATGAGTTGGACCTACAGTTTTAGGTGGGTTCCGAACCATTATTATCAGTTTGAATTATTAAAATTAATCATTATTACTATTATCAATTGTGCTGATAGGCCTTTGCACGATTATTTTATTTGATTTCTATAAACATGATGCTTCCCAATTCACAAGAAAATGCACATCGGCAGTTCTACTTTTCCTCCCCCTCCTCCTCCTCCTCCTCCTCCTCCTCCTCCTCCTCCTGTTATCCTTCCCCGCCTCAACCTTGTCATCCGTTTTAGATTCTTCTTCTCTTTCCTTCTACCACCCCTCATTTCTTCCTCCTCCTTCTTCTTCGTTCTCTCATTTTCATCTCACTCTATCCTTCTTTTCTTCTCCACCTTTCTACATCAATTCGTACAGAATCCAGTATTTTTTACTCTTTTCGCAGACTGAGTGGGTCTCTCTGAAGAGAGAGAGTGTTGGAGAGAGAGAAATGATAAGAAAGACAAGAGAGTTGAACCGGAGACAGAACCAGTGTTGTGCGCCTGTTTGTGTGTGTGTGTGTGTGTGTGTGTAGCGTGTGCTGACTGGTATGGCCAGACGTCAAGTGTGTAATCCTGTGTTCAATAAAATTCTCGACCTGGCTTAAAAGAGAATAAAACAAATATAAGAGCAAACGCCCGTCCGTCTGGCCTTGACAAAGTCAGAAAAATCGAAGAAATCATCATCATCATCATTGCTTGCTTATTCCATTCCCCGTTTAGGTGCTAGGCAACCCATCACCCCCCCCCCCCCCTTCATCATAATACACTTATTCTTTTTCTTCTTCTACTTCTAGTTCTTCTTCTTCTTCCTCCTCCACCACCTTCTTCTCATCCTTTTTTTCTTCTTCTCCTCGTCCTCCTTCTTCGTCTTATTCTCCAGCATCTACTTCTTCTTCGTCTCCTCCTCCTTTTCCTGTTTTCTTCCTTCATCCATTTTCTTCTACTATCTCCTTCCCACTATACTTCTATCTCTTTTTATCCTTCCTCTATCCTCTTCCTCCTCTTCTTCTTCTTCTTCTTCTTATTCTACTCCTCCTACACCACCACCACCACCACCACCACCTCCTTCTCCTTCACCACCTCCTTCTCGTCCACCACCTCCTACTTGTCTTCCTTCTCCTCCTAATCCTCCTTCTCCTCCTCCTCCACCCCCCCCATCAACACCTCCTTCCTCACCACCAGCATCTCTTTCCCCTGTTCCTCCTCCTCCTCCTCATCCTTCCCTTCTCCTCCTTCCCTTCTCCTCCTTCTTCACCATCATCCGAATT